>WNNJ02001610.1:0-74993 GCA_012934845.2 Pomphorhynchus laevis | reverse complement strand
TTATAAACATTACAAATACGGCCAAAATATTTCATCAAAATACATCGATGAGTCAACCAACACCGATGAGTCACAAACAATCTTCTTGCCTTACATCTTGATTAACCCGAACTGCTCTTGAGTAGTTTAAGCCGCCAAATATGCGAAGATTGTTAATGTTCAATACGGAATGTAACAAGAGTAGAAATGGATCGTAAATGTCAAATGTTGTATAATACTCCTTTAGAAGTAAGAGATTTACTTAATCGAATGCATTTCTGAAGTTAATGAACATCGCATACAGAGATAATCGCATATTAAATAAGTTGACTTCCTTATCGCATAGCGCTTTTATTGTGTCTATCATCGATCGCTATGGACAAAAACCGTGAGGGATAAAAGTCAATGATGAAGAATTAAACGAATGGCGAGGACGCACGTAAAAACGTAAAAGTGGTGATTCATTAGTGCAATTTCTCTTAATTTGTGAGTAATGAATCACTCTAAAATACTTGGTAGATTTAACATTTACTTTTGCTTTGTACAGCACCATCACTTGGTGCTGTACTATTAGTGATTTCAATGACATAACTTCTTTAAATGATGCGGTTTCAAGTAGTTGGAGTCTGATTAGCTAGTAAATACAATTAAGCAATTTGGTCCAGTATTCTGCAAGTAAATATTAAGAACCCTAATTCTTCCGATGTCAAGCTTATCAAGATCATACCCCTCATACATCATTATGATGTAGTACTTTGATAATTTCTTCTTGAACAAACATACTGTATCGAGGATCATCATATTTTACTATCACCCAAGATTTGTGTTGATGGAGCAAACGATTTATAAATATTTGTGAATGATTCATATAAAGTTCTTCAAAAATCATAAATTTTTATATACGAATTTTTAGAATATCTTTCTTATAATTTCAGAATTATATGAATTATTGTAATCGTCTACTAAGGATCATAATAAGCTAAGCATTCAACTTATTTCTACTCTTTATTTCAGTAAAGATATCATAAACAAGGATATCAAGAAAATTTAATTATTTAAAAATATAAAAATTAATAAATATATTTACAGATGTCTTAAAGTTTGAATACGGTTCTTGTAGATTGCAAACATTGATGTCAGATATGAGTGGCTCGCCACTCTAAAGAAAATAAAAGAAATAAGGTTGTAGTAAAAATACTATAATAAAATATTAAATATTTATCAATATAAACATGATTTAAATATATATTTAATTCGTTTTTTCCAAGATAAGCAGATTTTAAAAGAAAATAAATTTATTATATTTAATTTAAAAAAATAATGATTACTAATAAAAATGGGCAATGCGTACAGCTTTGTTATTCCACCATTGTCGCACACGGGAAGAATATTCTGATCATCGTTATCTTCATTTATAGAAATAATTAGTTCTTCAGTGATGACAGAAGACACTGTTCTAAAATAAAAAGAAAAACATGAATTAGCAAAATACTTGGAAACGGGAGTGTGTCTGTTGTTCCTCTTAGTCTACATGGAAACTCCCCGCAGCATACGAGCTGCGGGATGAGTTAAACGCGGACAACTCTTGGTGACAGGCCCATACGACAGGCCAATCAGGTAGATACTAACAAAAGTTTATATTAATGGTAAAGTCTTTCAATTTTCGCAACGGAGCAAGCGCTTTCATCGAAGTACTTTGCGTTCACCCATGTTCTGCGCATTCATTGCAGGACTTTTCAACACTTCTCAGACACTCAGACTCTCAAACTTTACGAAGGCCTTCTCAATTGACGCACAAGACTTCCGGACTTAACACGGATTAGCTTCAAATGGGACGAAATAGAGGACCAAATTCTACATAGCCGACCCTGCCTCAAAGCGGGTTAAGGCTAAAGAAAGAGAAGCAAAATTCTATAAAAAATTTCTTTACATCGTTGATGAACTATTCTTCTAAAACGGGTGACAAATATATATATGTCCATGGAATAATAGTTGTTTTTGAATTAAGCTTGGTAAAGAGGTTATACAGAATATAATGTATGTTTCTAGATTTTACATTTGAAGATACATTAGGTACAAACATACTCAAGTAAAAATTTTCTCATTTAAAAAATAATCTTGATTAGCTGAGAGAGAAAATAAATGTTAAAAGCTGGTATTGAACAATTAGATCTTGATAAACAACTAATTGTATAAAACTAAATAATCTATTACGATTAATTATATAATCAATTAAGTTAAATGAACAATCAATATCAGTGGAATTTTAATTGTAAAGTAATTTTCCATCAAAAGTCGAAACCTTCCGATGTTGATGAATCATTTTGGTCGTGATAAATTAATTTTTACTCAATTAAATGCTTCGAATCGCATTTCAATAATAAAGAAAGATATTGTGAGCAAGGATTAATTTAAAATTTAAATGTTTAATTTTTAACTTTAAATTTCAATTTTAATGACAAAATAACAGGACGTTAAAATTCTTACAATTCTTTCGTGCACGCAAACATTTCAAACAGCATGAACAAATTAACTTGTCCTTTATATGCCTGGATCATGAATCTTAAAAATAATAGAAATTTAGTGAAATAATTATGGAGTGAGCTTGCATAATGATAAATAGGTAGCTAAATAGAAAACATAATAAGTTCTTAATTAACTTTTTAAATAAAACATGTTTTTTATATATTTTATCGAATTACGTAAATTTAAATAGAAATTTATAATACTGAAATATAGTTTAAATATAAATTAAAAAGTCACTTATTAAAAACTCGTTATACCATATAAAAAGATTTATTGCTTAAAAGCGTTATCTATTATATTATTTAAAAGGTTAAAAAGCTTTATGTTAAAAAACGATTTATTCATAAATTGTAAATATTATTACAAACTAATAAATCATTCCGTTTTTAAAATTAAAATAAATTTGTTTCAACATTTTTTTAATTTTTAAATATCTATAAGAATATAGAGTTAAGTAGCAAAATATGTTTTGTTACTTAACAAAACATATTACATGTTTAAGCTATCAAAATATATTCTACAAAAAGTAGGTAGATAATACTTTATTATGAAATATTATCAGCATAATTTTTCACAATAATATAACAATAACCATAAAAAATAATGATAATATAAAATAAAGATCAAGTAATAATTAAATATTGAATCAAATATAACTAATCGAATTTACAAAATCCGTAGGATCAAGGCTACTTTGTAATAACTAACTTGTAAAATTTGTTATATATAGCACGTATTATCAGCAAAAGGTTTTTTTAATGATACTAATATATCAATTATTTTGTAACACATATTAAATTTTTATCATTTTCATATAATGAATTATTTAATTTTATTAAATTGACAATATGTTTGTGAATAAACTAATAATTTATCACACATATTTTGATTTTCTTTATTGTTTGTTTGTGTAAAATTTAAAATTTAATAAAAGAGAAAAACATATTAAAAATAACAACTTTATAATTAAAAATAATATTAACAATATTAGTGGAGAAATACAGTAGTCACATGATGTGAAAATAAAGTCAGCGACTTAAATGAAATTATAAGCGATACCAAAACAACAACAATTTCTTGAATGAGATGGAAAGAGTATTTCGGAAGTCTGCTGAATACAACGAATTCTTCTTTACCTCATGAAGAAACGTGTCCCAATAACCATGTCGTTCGACCGTAATCTTGCGATGATGTATCGTCGCAAATGAAGAAGATGAAAATTAGTAAAAACGTGGGCCCGGATAATATTCCGATTAAAGTGTGAAAAGCCTTAGGATTGTTTGGGTACCAACTACTAACAAAGCTCTTTCAAACAATTGACGAAATTGGAAGAATTTGACAGCATGGCAAAAGAGTGCACTAGTGCCTATCTACAAGCAAAAAGGAGACGTCCAGCAACGTAGAACTCTCGGGAGATATAGCTAATGAGTCACAATGAAATTGTGGGAGAGAGTTGTTAAAAATAACAACTTTATAATTAAAAATAATATTAACAATATTAGTGGAGAAATACAGTAGTCACATGATGTGAAAATAAAGTCAGCGACTTAAATGAAATTATAAACGATACCAAAACAACAACAATTTCTTGACCAGGGAAAACAAATATAATAAAAGTGTAAATTATTAGCTTTTTATTTATTTTTGAATTTCGTAAATTTTAATAAAAGATAAAAGGATATTAAAAATAACAACTTTATAATTAAAAATAATATTAACAATATTAGTAGCAAAATACAGTAGACACATATGTATGTGAAAATAAAGTTAGCGATTTAAATGAAATTATAAAAGATACCAAAACAACAACAGTTTCTTGGCCAGAAAAAAAAACAAATAATTTACAAGATTTTTCCGGTTAACTACTGGTCCGGGTGTCAAGTCGTGAAGACCGTGCACGAACTTTACTACTTCAAACATCGCAATCATGATAGTCAGACCAGAGTTCGATTTCAGATATTCCAAGGAGGTCTTCGGCCACTTTCGAGATTTAATCTCTCTACCGATATCGAGGTTTACCTTATCTCGATGTCTATTTCCAGAGAATTCGGCCTGGAAAACCCTCCGAGGAAGGAGATTCTTAGACATTCTCAGAACGTGTTCTAGTCACCGCTGCTGACTTCTTCGATGGAAAGAAGCAGCGACTTTACTCAGAACCATCCCGGATGACCAGATTCCTAACCTTATCTCTAAGGCTCAAACCGGCAAAACCGCAAAGGAACCTCATTTCGGTTGCCTGTATAAGAGATATTATCATTTCGGTCATAACCCTAAGCTTATGATCATAGGTTAAGATAGGAACGAAGATTGCGTGGTAAACCGAAAGCTCGCCCGAAGACTCAACACCCGCTTCACCACGACAGACCTGTACAAAAAACGCATTGCTGCGTTTGCCGCACAGATCACTTGTAAGCAGTGATGCTTACACATCAGCTACAATAACTGACTTAGAACATGCAACAATGAATGTCAGTGACCTTATAGAGAAGTATGTCAGCTTACAAGTGATTACACAGAAAACTGGTCGTAACTTGACTGTGAATAAACCAACCGCTGGCAGGTTTTATATATTATATGCTGCTAAAAACTCATCAACAATCCTCGCGATGTCAAGGTCGGCCGTTTGTCAGCAGCAATGGGACCGCAACCGAGAAATTCAGCAGATATATCGATTCGTAATTAAAACCGTTGTTGACGACAATTCCTTCACACATTGCTAGTACTAATCAATTTCTAGACCGATTAGATTCCATTAGATCAAACGCTCCATTTGATTACACATTCGTTACAGCGGATGTCTGCTCGTTGTACACATATATTGAACATGACGATGGCATTGAGGCACTACCATTTACGATAGAAAATGCAGGATGAACATCGAAAATGATAACATTTATATTAGAATCAGTAAAAGTTATACTTACAAACAAAATTTTCGAATTTAATGATTCATTGTAACGGCAAATTAAATGTACAGCTATGGGGACGCCAATGGCTCCCACATATGCTATAATCTACATGCATGTTTATGAATCTAGAGTCATCGAAAAACTATCTACAAAGCCTCTATTGTATTCAAGATATATCGATGATATCTTCTTTATGTATCCAGATTCAGCAGTAAATATATTGAAAGATGCGTTAAATAATAGTGGCTTACTCAAGTTTGAGTTTACAAGTGATGATGCTGTCTCCTTCTTGGACCTACAGATAAACCGGAATCAACGAGACAGTATAGAGAATGAGATATACCGAAAGCCGACGTTCACACCGACCTATATACACTCACAAAGTTGTCTTCCAAAAGCGACACAGCGCAATCTGGTGATGAATAAAGCTCAACGGATCATTAAACTGTGCTGCACCAAAGATAAACTAATTGAGAATATGCATAAGCTACTGAACAAACTAATTGGTAGAGGTTATACACGCAGATGGATTGCAAATATCATAAAATCCGCCATCAATATGGCAGTGAAGAAGCCACGTGCAGAGATTCCAATGACAACTATTGTGACGGATTATTGTCCTACATTCGATCAACTGCAGCATGACGTATTGCAAGCTGTAGAAAGGGCAAATCTCCGTTATGACTCAAAGATAAAGAAACCGCGGGTATTCTTCCGAATGAAAAGAACTGTGGCCTAAACTATTGTGCGCAGCAAATAAAAGAAAGTCATTAACTCACACAAACATTACACTTCTCAGTGCAAAAATAAGAGTAGGGTGTATGGAATTGGATATCACGAAGGAAGGATTCTTTAGCTGGTTTTCAATGCGAAAGTCACCTTGTGTGGCCTAGCAACTATTCAATACATAAATAAGCATCCATCAAAGGATCACCAGTCCCGATTTCAATCGATCTTCATGATCCCATTAGAAACAATCTATAATAAGCATGCCAGAGAGCATCTCGGACAATACAGTTTCTGGATATCATGATGGAAGGTTTAATATACTGTGTGAAATCTGGTAATCCTAGATTCGTAGCCTAGCAGTCAAGAGCGCAAGCCAAAGTACGGAGAGTGACAGCTCGAATCTCGGATGTGTCAAGTTTCAAAAGGTGAAGAGTTGGTAGTCAGCATTCTGACGAGCCCGGGGCTACCAACATGTGGCAAAAAGCGAGCGAAACGAAAACGGCTGTGGCAATGGTGCCGTTAGTAGTCAGGGTGTATGGAATTGGATATCATGAAGGAAGGATTCTGTAGCTGGTTTTCAATGCGAAAGTCACCTTGTGTGACCTAGCAACTATTCAATACATAAATAAGTATCCATCAAAAGAACACCAGTCCGGATTTCGATCGATCTTCATGATCCCATAAGAAACAATCTATAATAAGCATGCCAGAGAGCATCTCGGACAATACAGTATCTTTAATCGATATAAATATGATAAACGCCTGGAGGTTGATCAGTATGTAGTCTCCCTATCCAAGGGAGACCACTCCTGTGGTCTGCGAGTGGTCAAGGGCGACCACTCGGAGATGCCTTTTAGTATATCACAAGGCAGCCGAAACCGCAGTTCGTCGTAATTTTGGAAAAATGTTGAGTTTCCACAGTGACGGACGATCAAAGAATTCTGTTTTTTTTTCAACGAAAATGGACAATACTGCTATGGAAATAAGCATTCTTCAAGGGTAAAAGAAGATTTTCAAGGTATTTCTTCGTCAATTCAAGACAACAAGGTTAGTGGTTCTTCTTATATTGATGAGAATTTTGGGGAATTACTCCCCCGATCCCCAAGATTCCAAATTTGAGGATAATCATTTTAAAAAAGCCTTTAGAAAGACATGTCCTATACAACAAATTTCTAAGAGAGTTTGCACATAATATGAAAAACCGTGTTGTCTACAACTCAGTTAGATATTTTGACAAGAGCATAAAAATTTCCTTTGCTACCCAGGATCTCCTGGAGAGCTTTGAGGGGTACTTCGTCGCTAACTTCTGCGACATTGCTGAATTTGAGAGGAAACCTATTATGGCATCCCTAAAAATAAGTAATCTTCCTACACATATTGAGGAAGAAGACATTCATCTTATTAGTAAGACTTACAAGATATAAAACGTACGTCCCCTGTTGGGGAAGAACGGTCTACCAATTAATGTTGGATTCTGCTCCGCCGTCATAGGGCAGACTGAACTCTTAGAAAAATCTGCCTGCAACACCTTTATGGGTTTTAATCTCAAATTTAGAGTGGTTGGCAAGAAGAATAAACCTACCCGCACTGTAGCAGGTGTCACAAATGGGGGCACTGGAACTCCAGCTGCAGTGCGGTCCAGCGCTGTGTGAAATGTTGTAATGAAGATTGCCCCTCCGCCGAGTCCTCGCTTCCATGCACAAATAATCTGGCCTGCTCCAACTGCGGAGGAGCGCATCCTGCGCGGAGCAGGAAATGCGAGCATTTCAAGAAATATATGTCTTTATTCATCAAACCATCCAGACCGTCTAAGCCGGCACCTGATTCTATTTCTCAGGCAGCAACCAGGATGTCCGACAGCGAGCTGTTGTCGATTATGGATCAGCGTTTGGTTTCGTTTTAAAGAGAGGTCCAAGCGTTGATAGCGGCCTCTATTTCAAATCTATTTGTGAATCCAAAACTTCCTGTTTCTTCACTTAAGACCTCGAACAAAAGGGGCCACTGCTCACGCCGTCCCCCTAATCAAGATTGGAAAGTTGATCAGGCAAAAACAATGGGGAAACGATGATACTGCCCAGGGGCAAGTGCCAACCCTAGATGAAGCTAGCGGTAGGAAGGGAAACCTTCTTGCTCCTAGCTCTGTCTAGGCTGGCAATCCTCCATCCAACTAATCCATCACAATGCAGTGTGCCTTTTTCAATGAATATCCTTCAGTGGAACTCGGGAGGTGATTCTGCCCTTAGACTTCTATCTGATAGAGATGTTATAGTCCTTCATTAGTCGCGGTCTATCTGTCTCCCCCAGGACATTACTCGATTTATTCCAAAGCATATCTGTTCCCACTATACTCCGTACATAACCCCACCTCACTCCTCTTCATCTCAAGGACTCTTGACCTTAGTTAAGTGCTCCTTAAGGTCCTCCCTCTTGCTAAACTATTCATGTCCGGCCCTGTCTTGCTTGGTAGTTTCACTTAGTAAGAACGGTAAACGCTTCAGTCTAACCAATGCCTATATTCGTCCAGGGCAGATTCACAAGAACCGTAACCTTCTGGATGGTATTATTGACAGCGGTTATGACATGATACTAGGAAACTTTAACGACAGAACTGGTCGTTGGATCAATGCAGCACTTCGCAGAGCTAGGAACGATTACTTTATTCACAAACCACCTAACCCCTCCTTTCATTGCATATCAACAAATTCTATCCTTGACATTTTAAGCATCACTCGAGGTGGTTGTTAAAACCACTCTGCTCGGAGCAGTCGCGCCAACAATTGCCCACCTCTCATCACCTAATTCGTTGGATAATTGAGGAATATATGTTGCTTCGAAGGAGGCTTCACTTTGATCCAATCAGAGTGGCTTTCTTTCAAGCGGCTATCCAACTCTTTCCCCGAATAGGAAATGATAGTCTGACTGAATTTAATACCTACGTCTTTTCGCAAGCTACTGCGATTTTATCGACTACCTATAAAGGTCATATATACAATCCCAATCCAACGAAACTCAAGGTCCTAGCGAAACTGCTTAACCTCCCTAATCTCTCTGTTTCCGCCAGACAGGCTCTCTCGAATGAATAATGGAGCACTACATATAGGTTCTAGCTGAGTAGGGATAGGACGAGTATTGCTCGTCTTAATCCTTCTCAATCTTCTTTTTGGAAGATTTTCAAGAGGGAGTAGTTTGTTTGCTGGAAGGATAGGGCATTGGGTTGGATAGGTAAGGTAGGCCTTGACAAAGGTTTGGAGGAGTCACTAGCCCTACACAACTATGGAGCCACTCAATCACCTCAACCAATCCCGCCTTGGTGTAACTTCAGGAGTAGGGATCTATCTGTTACGGATATCCTTAACTCATGGGGTCCACTCCCGGGCTCCTCCAAATCCGTCGCTCCACTTTCTTCTCGGGTCTGTCAGCTTTTGACAGCTGATCAGAAAAGAAAGGTGGCCGTCACAATGCTTTTAGCCTCCCCATCCGATGTGGCAGGCATCAATATTAGTAAGCGTGTTTTTATTCCCAAGAAAAAATCCTGCTCATGCCCTAAAGATCTGCGACCCATTTTGATTCAAAATGCCCTCGTGTCGATTTACGAAAAAGCGCTTGCGCGTAAAATCAGCGACCACCTGAGTAGGCGTAATTTGATCCCTCCTGGTTTTCATGGGTTCGTTAAAGGTCGCTCGGTCCATTCCGCAGTAGGTGAAGTGGAACAGTTTTGTCGGGAGAATAGCTATCGTTTAGTTGTGGCTGTTTTCCTCGACTTTTCTGCTGCAATTGACCGTATCTCCATTTCCTTTGTGATCCCTTTTCTTAGGTCCCTCGGGTTGCCTGCGAGAATTGTGAACAGGGTGGAGATTCTGCTGTACACCAAGCGATTTTACTATGAAGACCACCCTGATGCGCGTCAATTCTACACTATTACCGGTGTGCCTCAAGGTTCCCCACTTTATCCTATCTTATATCTTGCTGCCTCCATTGAACTCTTTAAAATATTTAAACGTGAACAACGTCTAGTGGTATATGCTGATGATACCACAGCCCTGTTTTCTGGACAGAGGTGCAAAGACATAGTCTCGGACATCAGCCGTTTCGTTTTAAGATTAAAAGACCAGTTTCCCAAGTCCAATCTTATTTTAAACTCCGCCAAATCGAAGGTGGTTGTCTTTCATGGCGCCCCTGCAACAAAGCAAAAGCTCAAGAGATTAGATCTCTCTGCCCTATCTTCCATTTTGATTAATCAACCATTCCCTACCTTCACAAGTCGAGTAAAATACCTGGGGTTTACCGTTACGGTGATAAACTGGATATACTTAAACGTATCCTGAAGAAAGCTAGATGGGGTCTGAAACGGGCCCAGCATCTGTCATTGAAAGAAAAAACCCAGGTGCGCCTTTGGGGCACATGGACTATTTCGGGATTAGTCTTATTTTCGAGAGGACGTCCCCCAGAGCAAAGGCAAAGGTTTCTTAAGCTCCTCGTCTCCCGTTTAGCTAGCATAGTCCGTGCCGACTGGACTCTTCGGGAAGGGGTGAAAGACCTCGGGTGGTTTTGTCGGAAGTGGGCGTGTTAGAGCGGTTGGGGGCTCAGATCCTCCTGGATTTGAGGCCGTAAGTGCAGGGAAGACAAAAAAAGAAGCAAAGAAGATGTTATTGTTGAACTCTGATTATGTCTTATACTATTTATTTTGGATATTTTCTGTGTTAGTTAACAAAGTCTTTATTTATTTATGTAATTTTGTATTCAATTCCATTTTTATTGGGATATTGGAAAAATGCTCGTTCGTACAATGCGATCAGAAATTGCATGTTACATTCTCACTGGAATTTCGAATTGAAAATTTGCAATTGGTTTTTCTAAGTATTATGAATTGAACTTAAAATAAATTAAGCATGTGTCTATCTTTATTGAGTGACACGTTCGCCATCAATTATTCAATCCAATATTGCTCACGACACTTCCTGTGTTGAGCTGACCTAAATTCACATTCAATAATTATATATTTGAATTTATCCACGTGCTTGGGATTTTGGACTGCGTTGCTAACTATGCCATCGGCGGCAATTTTATTGTTCTTAATATCTTGTCTTCTGTTATTTACACGAAGTCAAAATGGGTTACTAGTCTCACCGACATATTGATAACCATCCTACACTCATTCCACTAGATAAATGCATTCACTTGTACTGCAGTTGTTGTTTCCTTTAACCTTATATTCTAAATTTGTGTTTTTACTGATAAACGTTTTAGTTGTTTCCATGTTTGCTGTAAACTAAACAACGGGGTCTGTTACATCAACTGTTTTTATTTTGAATATCAACATTCTGTCCGTTCCCGAATGTTTTGTCGCTAGCATTTCTTTTATTGATTTTGTGTTCTTAAACACAATCTCAAATTCTTCCGTGTCAGCTACAAGTTCCGTATTTAGTTTAGCAATCTCTACGTCTCTTGCAAGTCGAGCGATGTCTAGGTGATATTTACAGCAGATTATATCTATCGTGAAACGTCAGCACAAAGTTCAAATTACTAAGTTCAAATCCAGACGTTGCACAAAACTTTCCAAAACTATTCGGGGCTACTTACTTTTCAAAACTTTTCGGGGCTACTAGTGTGCCCATCGAAGTTCCCTAGCATTGTTGATATATCTTTCCATTAAATTGGAATACATTTTTGCCTAGTACACCCTCGAGCAATGAGAACGTGTTGTGTATATCTGATATGCTCCAATCTGCTGATTTCATTTTTTATACTCCATTTATTCCATTTATCGTTTTTATATTAGTGTAGAGCGCTGACACATCTAGGGTTGCCATTAATATAAATATTTGGATTTGATGTTTTATTTATTCGAAACGACGTAGGTAATCATCGGTACTCAATAGATGAGCCTTCAGCGTTAATAGTAATGGAAACAGTTTTTTGTGTAAATATTTTGAAACTAATTCAGTTGATGCCCCACAATTATTAATTAAAGGTCTACATGGTGTTGGATGTACCTTCTTGCTGATTTCTGACAATAGATAAAACGATCCCAATCTAGGTTCACTTTTATATAATTGATTATATAGCTCATCATCAGTGTGTTGCTTAAGTATTGTTCCAAATTGTCTTACTATCACATCGGCTTGTCTTCTTGTTATCGGTTTATATGATGTCCGATCATTCAGTTGACAATACGCTTCTTGGGTGTAATCTGATGTGTTCTATATCACCACAGCGCAACCTTTATCGGCAGGTTTAGTGGTTATGTCTTTATTTCAAGATAGGTTATTGATTCGCATATACTTTCTCTAGAAATATTTGATGTATTTGAATTAGTGTTTGGAGGCATATTTGTATAATTATTGATATATGATTGATTGTAAAAATTAGATTACGCTATATTTTATATAGATTTTATATTAGAGGATGGAATACAAATAATGAATATACAACGCAATAGCGACTGCTCTTTTATAGAACATTTTACAAAAATGTAGTTTATTATAAAAAATAAATAAATTGAATCGGAATGAGACCGATTGAGACCGAATCGAAATGAGCTGGGTTGAAATATTTGTGATTGGTTTTAGGGCCAAACCCAGCCAAAAAACGTTGAAAACGTTTAAGATTTTGTTATCAATATTTCTTCCACTAATTGTGGACATCGTCAGGATAAATTGTAAGTAGTTAATAGAAAGAACAAGAGAGTTTAAACTATCTTGTTATCTTTATTAACTACTTACAATTTATCCTGACGATGTCCACAATTGGTGGAAGAAATATTGATAACAAAATCTTAAACGTTTTTAACGTTTTTTTTGCTGTGTTTGGCACTAAAACCATTCACAAAAATAAATTAATTAAATAATACTCTTAAATAATGTATTTTTGGTATTAAGTTTTATATTCAAAATATAGCAAAATAAATCATTTCGTGCGAATTAAAATATGCAACTTTTTCAGAATGTTGTTTGTAATAATATAAATAAAATGAATCATATTATTTATTTAAGCTCTATTGTTAATTTTCTGAATCGTTTTAGTGAACGTAATGTTTATGTGATATTTTTTATGAATCATAAAATTAAATATAAACGCTTACATTTCGTCGATGGAGATTATCGTGTTATTAGAATGGCTGAATACTAATTCGTTTTGCGATATATCACTAAGCAGAACATATTGAATTGACATTTTGTTAGATAATTTTAAAATCGTAAAATTTTAAAATAAAAATTAAACAGATTTTGTAATCGTAAATTACAGAAGGCGCTGATGTGAATCAATTTAAATCAATTGCCGTAAAGATACAAATATAAAAATAATTAAATAATATAATTAAATATAATATAATTAAATAACAGATGTGTTACAACTACAAAAAAACAACGATTTTAGCACCTGTTGTTAATTAATTTTAATTTGAAATTGATATTCCTGTTCAACAAAAAAAATTAGTACCTTTTGTTAATTAATAATATTTGAAATTTATATACCTGTTCAATGTAAACATTGAAATTTTGATATATATTTTATTCTCCACGCTACTTTAATCATATCTGTAAGGCAATATCAGTACCCTACATTTCAGTATTGGTGAGCCTCATCAGCTACTGATTCAATACTTACATTTCACGTTTCGGTCCTTTTAATGTTGACTGATGATCACTCGACTTGTCTGACTTTATTTGCAATTAAAATAAATGAAAGGTTTCAATCTTATATTTTGCAAATTTAATTGAAATCATTTCTGATTTCAAATAAAAAAATAAGCGTTTCTAGAGGAAGGTAAGGGCACAAATCTTAACAGCACAAATCTTATGCTAACAAACCTGATGCGCACAAATCTTATGATTAAATCTACACCGCCTGTATCTTAAGCTCAAAAATCTTAAGTGGACAAATCTTAAGGGCAAACTCTTAAGCGGAAAATTTTAAGGGCACTAATCTTAAGCGAAAAATCTTAAATGCACAAATTTTACCCGCGATACTATTTAGAGCACAAATCTTCATTGGACCAATCTAAAAGTCATAAATTTCAAGCCCACAAATCTTGATACCACATATCTAAATCACACAAATCTTTAGCGCGTAAGACACAAGCACATAAACCTTAAGTGCACAAATATAAAGCGCAATAATATTAAGTGCACAAATCTTAAGCGCTTAAATCTTAAGCGCACAAATCTTAAGCGCACAAATCTTAAGCGCACAAATCTTAAGCGCACAAATCTTAAGCGCACAAATCTTAAGCGCACAAATCTTAAGCGCACAAATCTTAAGCGCACAAATCTTAAGCGCACAAATCTTAAGCGCACAAATCTTAAGCGCACAAATCTTAAGCGCACAAATCTTAAGCGCACAAATCTTAAGCGCACAAATCTTAAGCGCACAAATCTTAAGCGCACAAATCTTAAGCGCACAAATCTTAAGCGCACAAATCTTAAGCGCACAAATCTTAAGCGCACAAATCTTAAGCGCACAAATCTTAAGCGCACAAATCTTAAGCGCACAAATCTTAAGCGCACAAATTTTAATCGCACAAATCTTAAGCGTACTAATCTTAAGCGCACCAATCTTAAGCGCACAAATCTTAAACGCAGAAATTTTAAGCGCACAAATCTTAAGCGCACAAATCTTAAGCGCACAAATCTTAAGCGCACAAATCTTAAGCGCACAAATCTTAAGCGCACAAATCTTAAGCGCACAAATCTTAAGCGCGCAAATCTCAATCGCACAAATCTTAAGCGCACTAATCTTAAACGCTTAAATCTTTTGAACACAAACGTTAAGCGCACTAATCTGTAGCGCGCAAGTCGCTATAGTACAAATTGTATGTGTACAAATCACAAAGGCACAAATCACAAACGTACGTGTGGGGTTAGCAGCTCTCCTGACGTCCATGAGGGGAAATGTGCTTTTCCACCTCAATGCTCTAATTGCGGTGGTCAGCACCCGCCCTAGTCATGAAGTTGTCCTATATTTAAAGAATACAAGTTAGGGCATTGTGTGGCACCGGCCAGACCGGCACACTTTGCCGGCGCGTGCTTGTCAAATTCAACCGGTTCTGGTATGACGGACACCGATATTATCAAACTTGTGAATGTAAGATTTTAGGAGTACAAGGACGAGATTCAAGTTTTAATGAATCATCTGATAGAGAAATTCGAGGAGTCTCGCTCTCCTTTATCCACGATTATTACCTCTTCAAAGAGAGCCCCCGTTCTAAGAAGAGATCCGCTTCAAAACTCTTGCTGGCCTCTTTGAAGTTGGCAAAGAAAGATAATATCTGTAGGGATTTGTTGGCCTCTAAGTGAGATGAAGATAATGTAAGCGGGCAAGTGTCTTCTCCTGGCGAGGCTGGAGAAGACACTTTTAACCTTAGTTAAAAGCTATTTAAGATCGTGCCTCCTTTTAGCCTCCTTTTAAACTATTCTTGTTTAGCCCTGTCTTGTTTAGCTATATCACTTTGGAAGAACGGGAAACGTATCAGTATAGCCAATATCTATATTATGCCAGGGGAAATTCACAAGAACCGTGAGTACATGAACCGTATTTTAGGTAGTGGCTATGACATGTTACTTGGTGACTTCAACGACAAATTAGTCGTTGGATTAATGCAGCACTCCGCAGAGCCAGAAACGACTACCAGGTAAGGTATTTATTTAATGAAATTCTTAGAATGTCTGAGCATTCTCTAATCAAATTTTTGACAAAATTCATAAAATGGTTATTAAAATGCTCACCAAAAATGTTTGACGCTGCCGGTAAAATTGATAAAATTGTTATTTAAATAAAAATAGCAATTATTAAGTCAAGTTTATAACAATTACGTTACAATCATAGAAATTAATATGATAGCGTATACAAATTAATATATGAAATGATAGAAGATACTTTAATTCTTACAAAGACGTATGTTCCTGCTTTATCGATTTATTTCGCATGTGATAACGTTTATTCTGATTTCTAAATCGCTGCAAAACAGTAGCATCAAAATTTTACGATTATTAACAAAATATTAATTTGATATCTATTTATCTCAAAATTCTATCATTCTTTTATTCTTATTTTATTATTTTGAAATACACTATGAACGTATAATGCTGATTAAACTATTTTTATATCCAATTTAAAAAATTATAACAATTAAAAATAAAAATATACTTATATGACGCGATCTGACACTTACAGGAATTTTAGTTCGTACAAATTACTAAAAACAAATGGATTGAGCTCACGAATGTGGTTGTTCGACAAATTTCTAAATGTAAGCATCATCTTTAATTTATGAAAATGAACTTAGTTGTAAAATTATAATACTATTTTATCGAAAGTACCAATCACATTTAATGTAGGTTTGTTTCTTTCAGAATTTATATAAAAATAGCTGTTACGTATATGTATTAGGTGAATATATTGCCACACATGTGTTTCATATAAAGCTATTTACTTGTTTTATTTTCCTTGAAAATAAAATAGCCAAATTGTTTTCTAAAATGAGTAAAGATATACATCATGTTAACATATTATCAAGTTAATTACATAATTTCGTCATTTTAATTATTTTTCCATTTGTTGAAGAATACATTTTTGCATAGAATAAAAATAAAAATCATTGAAAGTTATTAGACTATTGAAAGCTCTGAGTTTGATGGACGGCAACCTTAACTGATGCGCATTAACGCAGATCTAGCTAAATCTAAGCTAGATAGAATTTACGCTAGCTAGATCTAAAGTGTCTAAGCTTTCAAATGCATTCATCATTAGCTGCATAGCATTTGTATAATATTATACTCACAACGCGTTAAAAAGCGAGTTTATTAAGAGGACTGAACCAACCTTTTGATATTAATCTCATAAAAATCACGCTATTATCTATATAAATTAATTTTATTTAAATATTAACTAAATAATTTTAATCAATTTTAATATAATTATTAATTTTAATGTAATATTTTAATTTATTACATCGACTCTATATTCTACAGATTGTCTTCTGTGATACGTAGACTATGTCTACGTATCACAGACATATCACAGTCTTTATCACAGACTTCTATGTCTTCTAAATACGTAGATTAAGCAAGCTGATATGATTCACATTTTTGACAGACTTATGATCTCTGAGATTAAAATATCCTAATAAAGGATATTCTGAAATCATAATGTTAATTTTGTCGGCACAGTTAATGGAAGCCTTTTCGATGTTCGAATAAAACGTGCCATTACTTTAATCACTGATTTGATTCATTAGTTAAATCTAACAAAATGTTTCGTTTACTAATTGAATTTCTTAATTTAAATTTAATAGCATTTATTAAATTTATTAATATTAGTAGATATTGATATCTGATTAAGTTTGATTAAATATAATATGAATATCTTATTAGACAATAGTAAAATATTAGATAAATAAGATTTTTATTGATTATAATATTATTGACACTCCAACAAATTATTTAGAAATTAAAATAAAAATTTTTTTTTGTTAGAATTTTCTATAAATTTATTATAAATCATAAGATATGATAAAATATCATAAAATATTTAAAGATATTTATATAATAAATAATATTTAAAAGTAATTTTATATTAATATTATTAATATAATATTATAAATATTATATTAATATAATACCCATTCAGCTAAACACTTAAACTGTTTAATCAAAACTAGTTATAGTTTGCACTTAAAAATTATAGGTTATTCACGTTTTGATTACATACTCTAAATTAGTTGAAACAGTAATTTCAATTGATCTTCCAATAAATTACTAAGCTATTCAGATAGATATTCATTCACAATACGGACAGTCACGAAAACGAATTTATCGTCAATTTAAATATTTTGATTATAAATATTTGATTATTTGATTATTCCATGTGTGGATGATAATCCTCTTTTATCAGTTCCTTTTTTGAAATAAAGTTAAATAGTAATTATGTAATCAAAATTTTACGTGTCCACATTTGATCAAAGCATTTACAGTGTTTCCAGGTTATGCTCGTCTTGACCAATATTCCACATGTTAGTCAATTGGTTATGTTGAAGATACCTAAATGAAAAGCCGTCAATTTATATCGCATTTTGCATCGATATTTTATTTATAATCCAAAATTAATTACAATTTGATAATTATAAATAATTAATTTACAAAGGATTATTAAAAGTAAATTTAAGCTGATAATCAAATATATTTCATGTGTTGCAATTACAGGATTTGTAAGTATAGATATCGTTTTACCGGAAATACATTGTTTGAGTGTATTCAAGATCGATAATGTATAAAGATAATTCAATTTTTTAATAATATTATTATGATATTATATGAATGTTATTAATATTATTAATAATTACAAATTTAAGTAGAAATCATTAATAAATAATGATATTTGTAGCAATTAGAATGATTTATTAGTAAAGCATAATTTCGTAATTTATCTATAAATTATTAAAATTTTGTAAATACTTCATTTTTAGGATGACTAAAAGCATATTCTTCGATTTTATGTACAAAATATATTATTAATGATACCACCTATTTTGATAAAAACCTGTAGAATATTAAACTAATTAACAATAAGTTTAATAATCAAATTTAATTATAATTTATTTGTAGAATTTAATTTTTGATCAACGAAAATTAAAAAAATTTATTAATTTATATATACCAACAAAAAACTGGAAATAATTGACAAGCATATTTTAAAATTTAAATAAATTTATTTATTTATATACTACATGCTTACATATTGATTTACTATATTTCAATTCTAAGATATCAATAATATCTTTTTAAATTACTTTTGTTACAACCGAAAAAAGAAACAGAACGACAATAGAATGACAACTGAACGACAACCGACCGACAGCAAACAACAATCGAACGACAAGTTATATTTATTGTAAATTACTGTATTCAACTACATAAAAATATGTTAAGGTGAGTATTAATAAATATTCTCATATCATAATATTAAATTATTAATATTATAAATAATTAAAAATTATGATTAAAATCACTAATAAATTATGATATTAGTAGGCATCAAAATGATTTATTATTAAAGCGATATTTAGTAATAAATTTATATATTGCCATACTTCATGATATAAACTCTCTTACTAATTAGAATGCCTTAATTTGGGGAATATGGGACTTTGCAGTATTGAATTATTAGGAGAAAGTTATTTAAATTCTATTTAACATATTTTTCTTGTGAAATTCTTTAATTTTATGTACCCTTGCGACAATCAATAAAAGGTGACAGCTTTAGTAATAAAATTACTGATATTATATTAATAATATCATAATATTTATATATAATATATATAATATATTATTATATTATATAATATTATATTATATTATATATAATATAATACATTTATTAATACATGTACAAAAGTATATTTGTTTATATATTTCAATTCGAAGATTTTAATAATATACTTTTAAATTATTTTTGTAGAAATTTAAAATTTTTGCTATAATTTACAAGCTTCTATTGTTATCTTAAGTAAAATCAGTAAATTGAATTTAGAAACTATAATATATGATGTTCTAAAAATATTACCTTGGACAATTACGATGATGCATTTTTAAAATAGGTTGAAATTTATTTAGAATTTTATCAAACGTTTCAAACGTATTTTAACGCATTTTAATAAAATTATTATAGTCTCGTTTGCATTGATGAGATTATTTATTATAAATAATTTATACATTTTCAGATAAGTTTTTTGTCTCCTACATTTAAAAAAATCTTTTTATGCTTAATACGACAAATCAATTGATTTCAAATAATTGTTAATGTAAAATAGTAATTGATAAATTTAAATCAGTTGTATTGTTTACTTACAATTGTTTAAGTTTATCGCAATTTAGTAGAAGCGAATCTGGAATTGTCTGAAGTTTATTGTACGATAAATCTCTTTAAATAAAAACAGAGTAAATATGGCAACCAAATAAAAATTGGATTACAATAAGACCAAATTGCAAACAAGATCAAACGCGTGCTCGTCAATTTTATCGATACGATTATTGCCAAGATACCTATCAAAAAAAGAGAATACAAAAATCAAATTTTTATATTTAATTTATATTCTTAATAAAATCACTTTTATTATAAAATACGTAATTAAATTTATTTTACGAAACACAACTGCTGCTGACTTTATAAATTCAAGTAGTTGATTCGAAATCCGGAAAATTTATTCAAATAAATAGATCAAATATTTTTAATCATAAAGGTAATCAGAAAAATATCAAGTGAATATCTGATTACGATAAGTATCTATTAGTTTGAAGTCTATTAAAATGAATACGTAAATTAAATACTCAAAAATATTTAATAGAATGTTTCATGGCTTATGTAATTTGAAACTATTTTCGTTTATAGGTAAATGTTTTGAAATTTAAAGAATAATATATACATTAATTTACAACTGGGACACGTCTGTTCCTAGGATGCACAACTTGAAATGTTATAAATTTCACTGTGATTGAGATATCAACAATATAGCAATGTCAATATGATGATCTGAAATCCAACCAATATAACTGAGTACGACTTTATAAAAAAATCTTATTAAAACATTATTAAATTTTATTAATCATTGATTTGGTATAATAAAAACGTTATTTAAATTTGGAATTGAAAATATATCATACTTGCTACTATAACAAAGCGAAGCGTTTGATAAATAATTCTTTCAAACGTTATATATTCGAATGCAAACAGTATTATTACATTTAACAGCTATTTTTAATTGGGGAAAGTATATAGCAATGCTCTTATATAGATAATTTGAATAATCTGCTGGCAATCATCCTGTCTTTAGCATTACTGATTTTTTCTATGGCCATTTTTGATTCCCGATTGTACTACGGAGTATTTTAATATATACTCAATGTTTAATAACTTTTGTTTCACTGCGCAATCGGTGTCTTTTAAAGCTTTTTGATCAGTTCTTCGTAGCCTAACCTCACTACCTTTAAATTCATGCTCTACACCTTTCTACAGGGTAACCAGGTCATGAGCTAAGCTAGCAATGATATCCAAATTTCATCGTTCGATCTGGTATTATTTAATACGATAGTTAGCGATCTTTGTTTCTATTTACGTATTGCTTGCCACAAAAAACACACTAGTAACATGAACAATATTCTTAGGTTTCAGTCTGACGACTTGTTTAGTTTATAGGCCAGCATTTTCTTTGAACTGATTCATAGCTGGAAGAAACAACCAGCAGTTTTGCAGCAATATCTTTCATATAATTTACACCTACATAACTTTATCGCTATTAGTCAAATTGAATCTGCCGAGCATTCTCTTTAGTTTTTGAGTTGTTTTAATTGTAATCAATGACTTTTTACCCATCACTGATCTATAAAATGATTTTATTCATCCTACCGTTATTGTAGCCAAATTATTTGTATCTAAAGATCTTAGAAACGTTTTATCAAATAATTTTATTTTTACGAAAAAATAAAAATAAAACTATATCTGATTTTATTTCTTAAATTTGAAATTTTAAAATATTTTTAAAGCAATATTTCAAATACCAATGTTAAACGAAAAATTCGAGCGTCGATTCTTCGGGTGATTCCTTGAAGCATGCCGCATTGCCCCGTTGTATGCGGTGCTAAGGCGCTGCATTAGCCATGTGCGGGCATGTTTTCCCCCGTATTTAGAGATTTAGTCTGATTGCATGTTGTCCAGTTTGCTATGCCAATAAGTTTTTCAGATAAGCAGGACTAAGGCTGTCGGGTCCGCCAGCCGATGACGGGGGAAAAGAACGCAGTGACCAGAGAAGCGACTCGGCGGTAACAATCGGGATTATTGCATCGGCGGGTAGTTGTATAGCTGATTGAGTATTGGCGGTCCCCCTGTCGTGGTGTTTTGCAAGCAAAGCGGAAAACATTGAGTCTTCAGTCGCCATCAAGACTGAGTCACTGCATAACGTAGGACTGATCTTCGAATAGCCCCATCCTCAACGTTTTCTGAGACTTTTCGTCTCAGATGTTCTCCGCTTTATTCTGGGCTCGAGCAGTGGCAAATTTGTCTGTTTTGAGGGATATTAATAGATCCAACGTAGCTGTTACAGGCTTCCTTAATCAGTGAAGTGAGTGAGCGAACTCCAGCTGAATCTGTACCTTCCGGGGGACGTGAAGAGCGACTTTTAGGAAACATATCATGCTGCACCATGCGGTTTCGTCGGAAGGATTCGAGACAACAGCATCAACAAGATTTGCCATCTTTGAAGGGACGCATGCTCTAGCTCCACATGATGTCAGACGAAATATCAGTACGTTCTTGGTAAGCAAGGCCGAGCGTTCTATTAGTTTGTGTTCTCGTACACGGAAATTCTCAGATAACAGCTCAGTGCAAAAAGGGAGCTCGGTGCTTTCGCCGGTGGCCACGGCCGGCTCACGAGTAGATATGGGCGTGCCATTGTTGTATGAATATATAGCAGGCGGAAGTCCAGAACCGCGACATTTTGGCGTTGGACTATGTTTTCGTACCACTCCAGATGCGTTAGCAGCGAAGTTATACAGTGCTCAGTTTTACAGTGCTCAGTCAAGTTAGAAGTCAAAGTAGAAGTTATACAGTGTTCAGTCAAGATACAGTGCTCAGTTATACAAACTGAGCAATGTACCGCCATTAGCTTAATGTGTGTATTCGACTCGATTCTATTGTTGACAGTCTTATTCGGTTCTGCTAAGTCTTGTACACTGGAGGATTTGTGCACATTCAAACGGCGGTTCGATAGCAGCTTTAATTTCGGAGTCGGTTCGGCTGTTTAATGAAGAGTCGATGCGGTCGTTTAGTTTGATATTCAATCCGCATTGAGAATTGATAATTTGAGAACATGTGTCGATCGCAAGTTATTTCTCTGGAGATGCATCTGGGTATCCATTGTCGATAACGGTAAACATACAACTGTCTATGTTGTTTACCTCACCCTCCGGCATTACGTCGGCGAGCGTTTGCGAGCCGACGATCTGAATGGCCCGTGACGATTGTAATTAACTTGAACACTTATTAAGGCCCGCGACGATTGTGTGTTTAAGCTGACGAAATTCGTTTATGCGATTGTCTTTAAATTTTATGTTATTAAATTGTGTGTTTAAGCTGTTAAAATTTTATTATCAAAACTATATTTGAAACTAAAAATTTTAAAACGATTAAATCAATATTTTACAATAAAATTCGATTATTTTATATTTTGATTAATAAAAGTTTAATTAAAAAGAAATTTGTAGAAAATATACATTAAAATACTCATAATAATATTAAGAATCTAATAATTTAAAATATATTTTATGAATTAGTATATTTTATAAAAAATATTTGGTAAACGGCTTTCATTTAAAAAAGTTTCGTTAAAAGATAAATGTTTTTAAATTTTACGAATAATAAATAAACCTGAACTTACAAATGGTAAACATCGGTGTTTTCGAATGCACCGCGCGAAATATTACTTATTTTATTGTGATCGAGATATCTACAATATAGCAATACAAAATTAACAATGATATTGAAATCCAACCAATTTAACGAAATACAACTTTATAATAAGATCTATCTAAAATATAGCTAATACATATGATTGCTGAGAAAGAAACACTTTATGTAGATATTGCATGGAAATCACATCAATTATGAAGCCATTAAATATCGATGTAATGTAAAAAAATAAAATTATTAAATGCTGAAATGCACTCCAGATATAAAGATTGCATCAGCAAAAATATACAAATCGTAATTATTTGAATAAAATGATAATTTACAAAGCCGCTCTTAAATCAATAATGTATAAAGTAACATATTTAAGCATTTGCCATATAAACCAGGACACATAAATCTTATCAATATATCCAAACCATATAATTAATATATATAATTAAAATATTATATCCGTATATCTTATTCACATATTCAATTAATATATCGTATTGAAAATCCCGTATATTTAGAATTAATATATCCAATTCATATGACTTATTTAAAGCCGGATGCCCAATAGAGTGAAATTTAAATTGTAGTTTGCTAAGTATTTACTATTGTTGTTACAATGAATCAAATCCATGTCGAACACAATTCAGGGTTCAAGCATTTGTTTTTAAAGGATTATGACCTTAAAATTATCTTATTCTGCTGCAAAATATAAAACATTTTCGTTACATTTTTAAACGAATATGGCAAAATCACGTTTAATTACAATAATATATATAATTAAATAAATATTTATAATATAATATAAAAATATATATTATGTTATATCAAATTGCAATGACTTATAAATGACTTTTTTAACTATTGTAGATTTTAACGAATAAAACCTTCTGTGGCTCGTGGTCTCTATTTTACAACACTTTATTCTTTGAATTGTTCTCAATGGACTCGATGCTTCGCCCAAGTAAGTTTGAAGGAAAACCTGAAATGACATCTGCCGAGTGGAAGCACTGGCTACGGTCATTCGAGAACTGTATGGACAAGATGTCGGCCTCCAATGACGCTCGCTTTCTTAACAATCTGCACCTACTGATCAACTACATATCAACGGATGTCTATGAACTCATTGCAGAGTTCAATACGTCTGAAGAAGCTAGAGTTATTATGACAACTACATTCCTCAATCCACCGAATATCATCCATGCCCGAAATCGCCTATACACTAGAAATCAAGAAGTGACGAAATTGTTAGTGACTATATTCGCTAGTTCAACATCCTATCTAAGGAATGTGACTTTCAAGAAGTATCGGCTAAAGTAAACGCAGATGAAGCAATCAGAGAAGCCTTCATAGCTTGTCTTAAGGATCCTCAGATCAGACAAAAGCTTCTGGACCAGAAATCATTGATCCTCAAAATGGCCATGAACATTGCTCGAACAATGGAAACGCCTCAAATCGAGGCTCAAAAGTATGTCAGGCTCTCTCTACAAACGAATTCTCTGCTCTAACCAACAACTCAACCCGCAGCGCCTCCGAAGAGATTCCTGACTGTGCGGCTGCTCCCAGATTCCAAACAACTCGTTCAGACCCAAAGAGCACCGAAAAATGCCAATTTTGTGGAAGTCCTATCACCATCGATCCAAATGCTTGGCCAAAGACGCCGGTTGCTACAAATGTGGAAAGCGTGGTCACTTTGCACACGTGTGTAGATTATCGCAATCTCAATGCTTAGCTCTAAGTGTGAATACAATAGCAACCTCATACCCGCTAACAATGCATGGATACAGTTCGGTACACGTGAAAATTGGTAATATCAAGAGATCCGCGCACGTCGACAGTGGCAGCCTAAGCAACTTTATCTCACAGATACGCTCAATTGCCTCAATATTCGGATGTACCCCTTAAAAAACACCATCAATCTAGCCTTCGCTGATCAAACGTCAACAATCATTAGCCATTGTTATTTAAGCATGTATGTTGGACATAGACTCTATAAAGGGCTAAAGATCCTGTTGCTACCTAAACTACGCTCACTGCTCATCCTTGGTTAGGAATTCATGAAAAGGAATTCGAAAGTGTCATTCCTATACGCAGACGGACAAAAACACGCACTATATATCTGCTCTGTAGGTCATCTCAATGTCGATCCACCACAACTCTTCAGCAACCTATCTTATGACATACATCCCATATCTAGGCGCGCAAAAGTTTTTGTCGAATAATCAAAAAATAAAAATTGTATGGTAGTAGACTACTCGAGGACCATCAACAGATTTACCGAATCTGACGCATTTCCAATGCCAAAAATCAATGATCTCATAAAGCAACTAGCAAAGTATAAATACTTTTCCACGCTAGACTTACAATCTGCATATTATCAGCGCCCACTAAATAAAAAAGAAAGAGTACATACTGCCTTCGAGGCCAATGGCCAGCCGTACCAGTATAAGAGAATTCCGTTCGGCCTTACAAACTCAGTGGCCGATTTTCAGCGAGTCATGACTAGCATCATCTAGGATAACCATCTCAGTGCAACCTTTGTTTACGTCGACGATGTTGTAGTGGCTGGTGGAGATATGGCGGAACACGATGCTAACTTAGAGGCCTTCCGAAAGGTACTTGATAAGTACAAGATGAAGCTGAATCACGAAAAGTGTTCCTACTCGATATCAAAGTTGACATATCTAGGTCATCTCATACATGATAGCAAAATCCAACCAGATTCTGAAAGACTGCAGCCACTTCTTAACTTCCCTTCTCCAACGTCACTTAAGGCACTTAAACGCCTCATTGGGGGTGCTCTCGTAATATAGCCAGTGGATGCCGCGCTACTCAGAAGCAATCCGGCCACTCCTAAACGCTGAAAGTCTTCCTTTGACCAAAGCACAGAACACTGCCTAAACCAACTAAAGACCAAAATAGCTCATGCGTCCTTATCAGCCATAGATGGCAATCAACCGTTCACCATAGAAACAGACGCCTCGGGAATAGCACTTGCTGCCATCCTATCGCAAGAAGGTAGACCTGTTGCATTCTTCCGCGAACATTAAACAAAGCGGAGCAATCACAGTCAGCGATAGAATGTGAGGCTGCATCCATAGTCGAATCGATTAGGAAATGGAGAGACTTTCTAATAGGTAGAAAATTTACTATAATTACAGATCAACAAGCTATCTATTTTCTGTTCGGATAATCATCCAAAAACCGCATTAAAAACGACAAGCTTACACGCTGGAAACTAGAGCTCTCAAACTGTACATATTATATACAATATCGCCCCGGACGGAAAAATTTCGCCGCAGATGCTCTGTTTCGCCACACATGTGCTGCAACCTCAACCTCGCTAAAAGACCTACACATCTTACTATGTCATCTTTGGATCACACGCCTGAACATGTAAGTCAAGCAAAGGAACCGGTCATACTCAATAAACGAGGTTCGAAAAGTATGGATGGAGTGTTCCATTTGCGCTAGACTCAAGCCTCGATTTCACAAACCTCAGCAATCTCAACAAATCTCAACCAGAAGACCATTTGAACGTCTATCAATAG
Organism: Pomphorhynchus laevis; assembly: GCA_012934845.2. Lineage (NCBI taxonomy): Eukaryota > Metazoa > Acanthocephala > Palaeacanthocephala > Echinorhynchida > Pomphorhynchidae > Pomphorhynchus > Pomphorhynchus laevis. The sequence continues at coordinate 47,854 of WNNJ02001610.1, read as the reverse complement.
ACTTTGTTAGTCCAAAGCCTACCAGTGATCGTGATAAATTCATACTATTAATTGTTGACGAGTACTCACGCTATCCGTTCGACTATACCTGCGAGAATACTCTTCACAGACGTTAATCAATTGCCTACAAAACTTGTTCTCTCTTTTTAGAGCAACAGACTATGTACATTCGGACCCGCGAAGCTACTTTATGTCAACTGAACTACGCTACTTTATTTAAAGCAACTGAACCATTATTTCCCATTCTACCTCATATCATCCCATTGGAAACGGGCAATGCGAGAGAGTTAACGGATTAGTAAGGAAGACCATCCAGCTCGATCTACGATCTAGAGGACTCACTGATGCTAACTGGATACTAATTCTGAATACAGCACTGCACTCTATTCGATCACTACTCTGCACCTCAACCAACTGCATCCCGCACAAGAGAATGTTTAATTTCCCGAGAAAGTCCAGCAATGGTTACTCGATTCCGGAATGGCTAATATCAGGCATGGCTAACCTTAGAAACTTCATATGTCAATCAAAGACCGACCCTCACTACTCTAGGATCCGCTATGAAGACGGGCGGGAATCAACGGTGTCGACATCTGACCTGGCCCCCGCCAAGCTAACATTATGTGAAGATTCCCTTCCGACGGATCATACAGGAGAGTCAAATTCTGACAATGGACTGCTAACTAATGAAAGGACAACCAAATCAAGTAGACCAGAAAGCGATACGCCAAGCCCACATAAAATACTATATCAACCCCTTAAGCAAGACAGAGAGGAATGATGATCTCTTTAGCTTCCTTCCCGAACGCTCGTCCAAGGACCTGAAGAATGTGATGACTTATTAATGACTTTTTTAACTATTGTAGATTTTAACGAATAAAACCTTCTGTGGTTCGTTATCTCTATTTTACAACACTTTATTCGTTGAATTGTTCTCAATGGACTCGATGCTTCGCCCAAGTAAGTTTGAAGGAAAACCTGAAATGACATCTGCCTAGTGGAAGCACTGGCTACGGTCATTCCAGAACTGCATGGACGAGATGTCGGCCTCCAATGACGCTCGCCCTCCTAACAAGCTGCACCTACTGATCAACTACATATCAACGGATGTCTATGAACTCATTGCAGAGTTCAATACGTCTGAAGAAGCTAGAGTTATTATGAAACTACATTCCTCAATCCACCGAATATCATCCATGCCCAACATCACCTATCCAATAGAAAACAAGAAGTGACGAAATCACTCCCTTGCTATTTTCTTGAATAAAAAATTGTCACATACAATTATTGTGCAGTGTACAATACGTACTGTACAAGACGTTCAAATACGTATTGTATAGGCTTTCAAAACGTATTGTAAAGGCGTATTTTTGTTATATTGAATATAACACTTATTATATTAGATAATACTTATATTTGATATCCGTATTGTAAGGGGGCTCAAAACAACACTGACTCACGAGCAGTCTCTGAAGAGGATAATACCGGAGCACCCTGTAAAAATCATGTTGATTTTTCAATCATCGAATCTTCTTCGAATGCGTCCGAGATATTCATTGGTGCCGAACCCAGAAGTAAAGTTACACACGCGAGTTCAATCGATGACATATGCAACCGTGTGAACACTCGAAGCCTAATCTCATGTGATTGCCACGCTGTTCCTTATCCAAGCGTTATATAACCGAGCTCGCTAAAATTTACAAATATTCCATGTCTGGACAGGAGTTATTCAGTAAGACTATGTTCATAGTTCACCTCATTTTACCACGCGATATTCGGACGTCTAACAAATAGCTCAAAGAAAAACAGGCACGGAGGTTGAGCGAATGGCGCAATCAGGATTACGACATCCAATTCATAGAGGCGTAAACCTTACAACAATTATGCTGCCGTATAAATACGTTGAAAGTCCAGTGAGACTGGCACAAGACCTTTATCAACCTCGTCACATGTAGGAGATTAGGTGCGCGATGTACCATTAAGAAATCGAAGTTAAAGCAGGCAAACTGTTTAACTCCTGTAATATGATAGACGCAAAGTCTGTGCGCGAATTATTATCCGACAAACATCCTATGCGACACAACTCGATAGTTCAGCAACTTATTTGTCATGTGACGTCTCAAACGCAAACAATCATCGGGTAATTTTTGACGCGATCAGTAGCGAGCTGATCGTTCAAATGGCAAAACGTGTAACAGGTTAGAGCCAGTCCTTCAGGATTCGATGGGCAATTCTGGGCGCGCATACTCACAAAGTTCGTGAGGGAGTCTGCAGAACTGGCTGAATCACTCTCCATATTCACTAGGGCACTGGCCACTGAACACCTCCCTGACGACGTTACCAGTGCATCGTCTACATGCAGGCTCATAGCGCTGACGAAAAAGTCTGACATCAGACCAATCGGCATCTGCGATGTCAGCAGAAGGATAATGACGAAAGTCAATTTGTCGACAGTGTCTAATGATGTCTAGCAGGTGTGCGGACGTATTCAGATGTGTACAGACCAACGAGCAGGAGTGGAATGCATGACGCGGGCAGTATGCAACGAACTCTCAAACAACCCCAACACAGTCTTTCTCTCGATTGATGCTTTCAATAGAATCAATAGAAGACCTGCTATCCACAATATAGATCGCATTTGTCCTGCATTATCAAACGTCATGCACAACTTTTACGGCAATCACTCCAACCTGGTAATCAATGAAGAGCTTCTTCAATCTTAGGAGGGTTTTATACAAGTGGATGTCTTGTGTATGCTAGCGATCGCGATTGCGATACTGCCACACATACCCCATGTGATGGCAAGGTTTCCTGACGTCCAATAGTTCTGATATGCTGATGATGGCAATATGATCAGCCCACCAAGTGACATCGATTTTTTTGGCATAGGGCCAGTTTTTGGATTCCATACAAATCCTAAGAAATGTACGTTATACAATCCTACAGCCAATACGGCGCAGATCCATAAATGTTTTTGTGAAACTAAAGTAAAAATCATAAACGATGGAAAGATCATCCTTGGCGCTCCTGTTGTCGATCCTCTCTACTTTTAAACTCTATCGAGGCAAAAGTATCGAAATTATGCACCCTTATCGAGCGACTAGCTAAGGTTGAAGTGCTGGCACACAGATCGCCTATGTTAGTTTCACAAAATCACTGCAACACAAGTGGACTATACGCAACGGACGACTCAGTGCTTGCCAGATTTATTCAGCCCTCTTCAGAGTACAATACGCAAAGCGTTCGAAATTTTGTGCGAGCCATATTTGCAAAAGCTGCAAGGGCCGAATTAAGAGCCGAACAATGCTTACGCTCCACCGCATTGCGCAAACAAAATCAGTCTAGCAACAATGCAATCATGATTTCACATGTATCAGCATACGACAAAAATATGCGTAACACAGTCGACCATTCAACGGTGAAGGGAGGATCCTTGTGACTATCTGCATTCCCAACTAGAAATCGGTAGACTCGTATGACAACGCAACGTTTCGCGATGTCATCGCCGCGCGCCTCAGTAAACTATGCAAAGACGCACCTCATCGCTGATCTTACAGCTTAACGACTTCACTAGCGCATTGCCTATCATGCCACATTGGGGGTCACCCCTTGATCAGACACGACATAATACGAGACATAATCGAAAGGCACTCACCGTAGTTTGTGACGGCGTATTGGTCAAACCTTGCAACGCCTTGCGGGCAAGCTCGCTGCAAATAAAAGCACCACATATGCTCACGAGATAATACGCCTCCGAGAGACTATCGAACTTCAGTTTGCGCGCTGCATATCGATGAGCATCCACGACCCGTGTTCAGCGAAGAATAGGCCAGCGTTACGTTTGATAGGCACAGATGAAGAAAAGTAACAACTTTTAGAAAAGTGATTAAAAATGTAATATTTTTAAGTTGAATATTTTAATTTTAGTTATTTGAATAAAAAATACTTTGTGAAAAAATTATTGTGCAGTACGGCCACCGAAATATCAGATAAAAATTCATCAGATTTTAATGTTTTATTGCCTTATAGTGATAATGATTTTAATTAGAAACGGTTATTATTATTTAATATATTAATATGTTTATAATATAATAATATAATAATATTATACAACATAAAACAAAAATTATATAATATATTATTCAGTTATGCAATTTATTTTATTTATACATATTAAATAATATACATCCATTATTATTTTTACTTACGTTTTATATATAATCCCAATTTGATTATTTAGCACTTATAAAAGCAAAAACGGCTATTAAATTTCACTTACAAATTTAAAGATGTCTTTCCAGAAAACACATAGCCAATATCCGAAATTACTTGATGGCTAAGGTTGCTAAATAGTTTTACCAGTTTACAAAATCTTCAACATAAATATGTGATTCTTACAAGCACGTTCTCGTATCAGATACAGGCACCTTCTTTACATCACACTTCCTGTAAAAGATAATGTATTTTTAAACACCAAATGAAAATTACCAATCAGTCAGGACGAATTGATTATCGGATATTGAAATATCCGTTATCGTATGCACTAAGAAAGATGAATGAGCGCAGCCGTTGACATACACAGTCAGTAATGCTATTACTGTTGCTTGTAACATCCAGGCCATGTAATATCAAGAGTAAATACGAGAAAAAAGTTTGTATGTTGAATGTTTTGTAAAGGATTTGTACTTTTATAGTATTTTGTTTCAATGAGCAAGCATTGAACACGTCTTTTTGGTAGTGAATCTTTTAAATGCTTTTAGAATATCGTATTTTTCTATACAAATGATTTATACAAATTTCAAATGTTATATATAACCGTGCTTAGTTGTAAAGTTTTTGTATCAACACAGTAGGTTTAGTCAAAATGTAAAATTGTAAAAAATAGAAGGTGCACCATATTTTTATAAATTCAATTCTTCAAAACTTTTAACCTATGACCTAATGTATCTTGTACAACTTTTTCTTTCTAAAGTAAATCTACCTTCAACTAGTAGATTCTTTAACATTAGTTTTGACGCTAGACACAAAGATCCAAAACAAAATGTCATTTTTTAAATCATGAAAAACTTTACTTTTCTATTAGTTAAATAACGAACTACGCATTGCTTCGAGAAAAGTCATCAAACGAATTGATTCGAAAACATCATGTTGTTTAAAAATTAAAATATATTTGCACATAAAATATCGATGATAAATAAATGTTTTAAATATGAACTACATGATCATTAAGTTATGTAATGTCAATAGTGGATTCAATACGAATTTTGCAATTTATTTTTAATAATCTTAATAAATTGAGAAATCAAATATAAAAGTTTTTTTGACATAATGCTATACGCGTAACATGTCAAAATTTAAACTTAATGTTATTATAATATAAATGTTATATAATATAATATGTTATTAATATAATAATTATTATATTATTATAATAATTATTATAATAACATATTAATATATAATATAATAATGTTATAATAATGTTTATGTTATTATAATATAAATGTTGGCTGATAATATCTCATCAGCCAACACAAACGCAACAACTTGTGAATGAACCCATTAGAGTCTGCGACACTTATCCGAGATTCGAGCGACAGCTCGAATCTCGGATAAGTCAAATTTCAAAAGGCGAAGAGTTGGTAGTCAGCCTTCTGATGAGCCCGGGGCTACCAACATGTGGCAAAAAGCGGACGAAACGAAAACGGCTGTGGCAATGTGGCCGTTAGTAGTCAGGGTGTATGGAATTAGATATCATGAAGGAAGGATTATGTAGCTGGTTTTCAATGCGAAAGTCACCTCGTGTGACCTAGCAACTATTCATTATATATATTCATTAATGAAAATCACCAGCTGGGATAATCTTTACACCATACTTCTCGCAATGGATGCACAAGAAACCGTCAACCATCTCATCACCAAACCTCTTTTGCACACAGGCATTTAGATCGCACTCATCTGGATAGTCAGTTTTCCATTCGGGCCGTGGCTGTGGGATTGAGTTAGCGTCTTTGACTTTCATGGCCCCGCCCAATCTGGTACCAAGACAGAGATCGAAACTCACGTCTTCTGATCGAGTCACTGCGTCACAGTGAGTGCATCGTAGGGTATTACACACCGTAAACGAGAAGAGGTCATCGCAACCGGGAAAAATTAAAAAATGTTTTATTGAAAAATATTTTATTGAAAAATTAAAAAATGTCTTGCAGGAAAATCTGCAGGAAAATTACAAATAATTCATTATGAATTAAATAATTCCTTACTATCATCTACAGGAAAATTACAAATAATTCATTATAAAGCAAACTGTTTGTTAAAGCTTTGAATCAAAACGTGGCAAGTTGAAATGATATTAAATCGTCTGATCAAAAACGGTTGTTTATTTCTTTTCATCTTGTTATTCAATTTTTTACCACGCCATTGAATCTTAATGGGTACATGGAATTAAGCGTTTTAATCCGAAAATCTTCTATTTGAATTTTTCCTTATAAATTACTTTATTATAGAGCATGTTATAAGCAAACAATTATAAAAGGAAAGATCAAATAAATAAATATAGGAAATCACAACTTTTTAAATTAAAGCATAACTATATAATAACAACTATTGATAAAGCTAGTAATAACTTTGTCTTCATATGCAAAAAGCTTTATTATGATATACTAATGAAAGAAGTTAATTATAATGATTTAAATGTAAATCCAACATATGAACGTAGTGATTTAAGTTTAGAAACAATTATTACAAGTCACTGTTCAATAATGGATAAAAAGGTGTAAAGGTTAAATCAGATAATAAAACTATACCTATATTATATTGAAATTCAAAATTAAATTAAGATATATATACAGAACTTATTAAATTAAAGCATGTATAAATATAGATTAAATAATAACAACAACAAAAATAAAATTTACAATTCGTTATATAATAACTTAAATGATTACTTTAGTAAGCTGATTAATAGTGAAAGCTCGAATATATCTAAGATAAAAATTTGGAAAGATTATATATTTGATAAAATTAAAAATAAAATAAAAATAACAAACAATTATAAAAGGAAAGATAAAATTAATAAAGATATGTATACAGAACTTACTAAATTAAAGGATAACTATATAATAACAACTATTGATAAAGCTAGCAATAACTTTGTCTTCATATGCAAAAAGCTTTATTATGATATACTAATGAAAGAGGTTAATTCTAATGATTTAAATGTAAATCCAACATATGAATGTAGTGATTTAAGTTTAGAAACAATTATTACAAGTCACTGTCGTATGTATATAAATACATACGATTTTAGTACGCTTTATACAAATCTAGATTTAGTAGATATTAAAGAAGCGTTAGTAAAATTAATTAATCTTATATTCGGAAAAAGATATACATATATATCTTTTTGTCTTTAGTAATAAAACTATTGATAAAGCTAGTAATAACTTTGTCTTCATATGCAAAAAGCTTTATTATGATATGCTGATGAAAGAGCTTAATTCTAATGATTCAAATATTAATGCAACATTTGAAAGTATTACAAATCACTGTTTCGGTTCATATGTAGTTCTTTTTAAATGTGCATTAAAACATCTTCCTCTTTATAAATTACTAAAATTATTGTTAGCATCTTCGGAAGTAATTTTCATCTTCATTGTAATTTTCTGAATTACACTGTGAATGAATAATAAATAATATTTTAAATAATACAATTTATTTTGGATAGTTGATACTGATCCATTATTGATAAATAATTATTGGAGCTGGAACAAAGGATAATTATCAACTATTTAAAATATGATTTATTATTCATCCATAATGTAATAAAATAACATAATGTAATGGGGTAATGTTTATTTAAATATCGCTTTTTTCGGTTATCATATTTTGCATAACGAAAGGTATTAGTAAATCAAAGCAGCTAACTGAATTACGTATAATATATAATTATAAAATTGAAAAAAAAATAAAAAAATAATGCTAAATCAAAAGACACGTACATGCTTATTCGGTTTTAAAACGAGGGTATTTTATTTTTAATTTTTATAGAAAAAAATAAAAAATAATAAAAATGTGTAGTGCATATTACGACCTGAAACGTTAAATACATCATTAATAGACAATTTTTCATAGCATATAAAGTTAAAAAATCTTATGATTTTGAGGTAAAAACTTTTTTTCTCAAATTTTTCAGTTATAGACACCGATTTTTTATTATATAAATCATTGAAGTCGAATAAATATACTCAATATATCGAATATAATTTGATATATTGATGACATATGTGTATTGATGACAATGGGTGGTAATAGTAGCCCAATTATGGCTGACTTGTTTTTAAGCTTTATAGAATATGAATTTGTTCAAAACTATGTAAAAACTAAATCTAAACAATATAAATATATGAAATATATGTTTCGATACATTGATGATATATGTGTATTTAACTCAAACAATTTTTATTCAATAAGCAAACAAATTTATCCAGGTAGCCTCATTCTTAATAAAAGCAATTTTAATGATAAAAAAGTATATATCTAGATATGAACATTGAATTAACATCAATTAAAACTACTTGTAATTTATATCGTAAAGATGACATATTTAAATTTACAACATATTTTTGCATTAGCATTCCATATATTATGCATACTATATAATATAAAATATAATACATTAAATAATGAAATTTTAAGAATTGCAACAATTTGTAACGAAATTGGTTTTCTTCAAAATCATTAAAATAATTAAATAAATACATATTTTAAAAAAGGTTAATTACTCTACAAAATATTGTAGAGTAATCGAAATTAATACTGGTATAAAGCATTATTTTAGTATATGTTTCGATATATTAATGATATATGTATTTAACTCTAACAATTTTGATTCAAAAAGTGAACAAATTTATCGATGTTGCCTCATTCTTAATGAAACCAATATTAATGATAAAGAAGGTATATATTTAGATATTAAACATCAAATTAGCATCAATAAAAACTATTATTAATTTATTTCGTAACGATGACATATTTAAATTTATAAGAAACATTGAATATTGCATTCAATTGAATATTGCATGCAATTGAATACAATTGAATATAATATTGAATGCAATTGCTACTCATAATGATACATCATCGTGGCTAGAAGCCACGATGATGTATCATTATTAATTATCATTATTGTAATAATGATAATCAATAATTATCATTACTGATTATCATTATTAATATTTCCGTTGAAATTACTTTATTGTAGAGCAGGTGTAGCCAAATTTCGCATAATTTCATATTATTTCATATTCGGCATAATTTCTATGAAGAATAGAAATTATTATATAGAAATTAGATCAGCTAACTGAGTCTACGAATTTTATATATTGATTATAAATAATTCTTATATAAGATTCTTATATCAAGTTAAAATTTAAAATTGAAATTTGAAATAAAAGTCAAATTTTAATGAAATGAATAATAACTAACAAACGATGATTATGAATAAGGATTAAAGGTAATCAGGAGGAACTGCTATGTTATTAGGATACGTAGACCCAAACTAAGGCGAAACCAAATACATGCTAATGAAGTATTTCCATTTTATTACCCATACAATTATTTATTTATAAATAATTAAATAATTAATTATTTATAATTAATAATTTTAAACATAAATGATTAATGATTAATCATTAAGAAATCATTAAGTTAATGATTTTGAAGAAAGTCAATATCAATTATATTTTATATTATATGGTATGCTTGAATGCTTATACAGAAATATGTTTCTTGTAAATTTAAATATGTCACCTTTACGATATAAATTAATAGTAGTTTTAATTAATGTTAATTTAATGTAAAAAATTTAACACCTTCTTTATCAATATTGGTTTTGTTAAGAATAAGGCTTTCTGGAAAAATTTGTTCGCTTTTTGAATAAAAATTATTAGAATTAAATATACATATATCATCAATGTATCGAATATATTACATGTATTATAATATATTACAATATAATATAATACATCAATGTATTATATCTTTATATTTAGATAGTTTAGATTTAGTTTTTACACAGTTATGAACAAATTAATATTCTATAAAAACAAGTCAGCTATAATTGAGCTACTATTACCACCCAGTGGAACACCTTTTATTTGTCTAAATATAGATGTCTCTACTTTTAAATAATTTTGATTTATCAAAATATTTAAGGATTCTATTAATTCAATTTTATCCATATATCTGTATTTACTTGATGGTTTAATTTTGTTAGATAGGCGTTATAATTATTATAACATATGTATGTATATCTTTTTCCGAATATAAGGTTAATTAATTTTACTAACGCTTCTTTAATATCTACTAAATCTAGATTTGTATAAAGCGTACTAAAATCGTATGTATTTATATTTTGAAAATTTATTCCTTTTGTCTGTTCTAAAAATTCTTTTGTAGAATTAATACTGAAATAGTGTTTTATACCAGTATTAATTTCGATTACCTTGCAATATTTTTTAAAATGTGCTTTAATTACTTTAAGTATTTTATTCATATAAACAGAAAGTGGTTTTAATGTACATTTAAACGCACTACATATGAACCTAGGTTTTATTGGATTTTTATGTAATTTTGGATTCCAATATAATATAGGTATAGTTTTATTATCTGATTCAACCTTTATACCCTATTTTATCCATTATAGAACAGTGACTTGTAATAATTGTTTCAAAACTCAACTCACTACGTTGATATGTTGGATATACATTTAAATCATTAGAATTACCTCTTTCATTAGTATATCATAATAAAGCTTTTTGCATATGAAGACAAAGTTATTACTAGCTTTATCAATAGTTGTTATTATATAGTTATCCTTTAATTTATTAAGTTCTTTATACATATCTTTATTAATTTTATCTTTCCTTTTATAATTGTTTGTTATTTTTATTTTCTCTCTAATTCTATCTAACATATAACTTTTCCAAATGTTTATCTTTATGCATTTAAGTTTCACTATTAATCAGCTTAGCAAAGTAAGCATTTAAGTCATTATATAACGAATTGTAAATTTTATTTGTATTATTATTTAATCTATATGTGATCTTAATTATTTAATCTATATTTGTTAATCTATATGTGATCTTAATTATTTAATCTATGTGTTATTATTTAATCTATATGTGAGAATAACAAAATTAAGAGCTTAAGCACATATAAAGTTATGTGTTCATAACATACAATACCCAGAACAAAATCACACGATCAATTATTCATAAACTATCCATCTACTTTGCGAGTGACGATAGGAAAAACTAAATGATTTGTTTACTTTACAACCTAAACAAACTTGTTGAACAAATCAAACCATCCCAGGATACACGGGCTCTGCTACTCAATTACCCTTTTTGAAAAAGCAAAATGACGAAGGGGAAACCCTCGAACATTATCCTTTGTTGCACTTGTAACGGACAGGCGGCCAAGTGAAAGGATGAAAATGTGACAAAGCAAAACGTGTGTGCACGAACTACAGGGCATCAAACTGCTCAATCCAACGATACGATATAAGACCCCATTAAAAGAGCGTCAAGTAGCACATTCTGTTGAACACGATCTGACAAGGAGTGACAGGACCAATACTGAAGTGAATTCTATCAGCCTGCCCTGTACCGGAAATTCAGAAAGACGATATGATGCCTCATTTGACAATCCAGTCGTTGTTTATCAAACTGTACTGCAATGGAGGTCAAATCTATTCCATATGCCTCAATGCTCGGCAAGCAACACGTTTGTGAATATATTGGCTTCGTTTTACGACGGTGTAGCGAATAAAGCTTCAGACGAGAAATCTGCGCACAAGACAGCAGTCGTATTTTGTCAGCTCATTCTTCAGTCCGTAAACTCAAAAAAAGTTTCAACAATTCGTAAGGTATTACAACGCAGGTTACAACTTTGGCACGAAAAAAAGTTCAGAGAATTATTTGAGGAATCTCAGTATTTACAGTCGAAATTATCTCAAAGAGTAACGAAAATTCCACCATAAGATTGAAAAAAGCCTACTGTATATTAGTAAGTAAAGGTAAAGTTCAGACTAGTACAATTGTCTTAGAAGAGAAATTTTCATCTGCTATCATAAACCCGGACTCTTTATTCAATGGGAGATCAATCAGAGAAATTCTGAAAGATATACTCCCAGCTGCCAAGATTTCAGATCAAAAAGTACTCATACAGCATCATTTTCCAAATACACAACCTTATCACCCAGCTGAATTTAGCGATATCGGAGCTTTGGATATTATGCTCGCACTTAGAAAAACGAAAAGTGGGGGCGGACCATTCGGATTGGACGCCACTACATGGAGCCAACTTCTGAGTCGCTTTGAATTTCATTTTAAAAATTTGGCAAGATCACTTGCCGATTTCAGTATAAGATTAGCAACCGAAGATATATGTCCCGAAGCTCTTGAAGCATTTGCAGCAAGTCGACTTATTGACCTGAGCAAAGCAAATGGTGGTAGTAGATCGATTGGCGTATGTGACGTTGCAAGACGTATAATCTCTAAAACATTATTACACAAGATAAGACAGAATCTTCAGGTTGTGGCAGGTATTGAACAATTGTGTGCTAGCCAATGCAAAGGTATTGAATTTGCAATTCATTCGCTGCGAGAAGAATTCAAGAAGGGTCAGGATAGATGCGTACTTGCTATTGACGCCATGAACGCGTTCAATTCAATGAACCGGACTGCTGTCTTTCATAACATGAAATTTATTGCTCCCTCAATGGTCACTATTCTCAAGAACTTATAACTCACCTTCTCAACTAGTACTCGAAGGCGATAGTATTCACAGCACAGAAGGATTCGCGCAAGGTGATCCTTTTGCGATGACCGGCTTTGCGACGGCATCAATGCCTATTATTATGGAAATTCGGAAAGTGGTTCCTGACGTCAAACAGGTGGTTCGCGGACGATGCAAATTTCGTTGGACGATGCAAATTCTGGATTCGAGATTTACGTACAGCATGGAAGATACTTAATGAAATAGGTCCGGAGTATGATTACTATGTGGACGAAACAACGTCACAGCTATTCTTACCAACACAATTAAATCCTTTAGAATTTCCGTCGCAACAGTTCACATCTTCAATTGACGGTATAAAATCCTGGGAGTTCCCATTGGAACTGGTGCTTATGTTTCTTCAACCACAAAGAACGAATCGCTTATATGGTCAGCAGTTATTGACAAATTGACTAGCATTGCAGAATTGGATCCTCAAGCTGCATATACAGGTCTAACGAAATCAGTATAATTCAAGTGGATCTTTTATATGAGAACAATACGATGCGAGCCTTCAGATATGGAGTGTCTTCAGAGCCTTTGTAGATCGATTAATACCCGCAATAACAAAACAAAATTTGAATGAAACATTGAATTGCATCTTAACATCGCCATTAAGTTTGGGAGGACTTGGCATCGTAGATCCAGTGTTTTCAATATCGAGTGTCTATTGTTCATCATTGGTCCTTAGTGACACCTTCGAGAGGGCAATATCCGGCAATAAGTTACGTGATCTTCAGACGATCACTTTGAGACAGTTGGGCTCACAACGCCTTCATGAATTTACCGTGCGACCTCACCAGGCACACACGCATAGTGATGGAGTAGGGTCGCGTGTGATGTCGCATGCATCAAGAGACGGAGCATCAGCATGGCTGAGTTCTTTGCCACTAGCCCAAAGTGGGCTAGTGGCAAAGAACTCAGCCACTAGCCCAAAGTGGGCTAGTGGGCTAGTGGGCTATTCGCCGCATATACATTTTGTCCCTGGTCGGGACAAAATGTATATGCGGCGAAATCATCAACTTAAGCCATGCATTAGCATGTAAGCGAGGTGGGCTAGCAATAATTTGGCATGATGCTGTACGCAACACAATCGCAAAAGCTCTATAAGAAATATGTTCATGCGTAGAAGTAGAACCATTGCTATCTATGGTACCAAATGATATAGACTTTGATGTTCCCACGACATCACGAGACAATAAAGCACGTTTTGATGTGGTATGCAGTAGTTTGGAAGGCAATCGATTTGGGTGAACGTTTTTCGACGTAAATGTATTCTCAATCCATGCTCAGTCGACTGTCAGCAAAAGCCTTGATGCGCACTTCGAATTCAACGAAAACCATAAACGAGCAAAATACAACGAAAGAGTGGAGAAAATCGAACGTACAAGATTCGTCTCTCTGATATTTTCAACTTCTGGTGGTATCGGAAAGGAGGTAATCAGAGTATTACAGGCTGTATCAGCGAAATATGTCGATAATTCCAGTCTACGCAATGTACACTACGGTGACGCCATCGTCCTGCCGAAACGGAAAATAGGCTTTGAGCTTGTCCAGGCAGCATTTGCCTGTTTACGAGCCCCGAGATCTACGCGTCGAAATCCTGTTCAGAACGGCATTTATTGCCAAAAATGCTGACATCGTTTTTGTTAACAAGTAATATCGGGACCCATTTGCGGGTAACCTTGAATTGCAAATCTAAACAATATAATTGATTTTAATGAAAAAAAAATCAATCTAGATTAATATTCTTGCAATTGCATTTTTGCTAATTCTTAATTTTTTAGCTCTTGGTGACGTAATATCAAATACGAAAGAATTTTAATACAGCTTTTTATATTAACACGAACAGGAAAGTTTAAGCCTTCATGTTTTTTACAATTTTCGTCGGGAAGCTTAACCGGAATGCGCCTACCACAGACGCCTAGCCCCAATGGGGCGTTTCGACCTTTTGATCTTGGTGACGTAATATTATCTGGTAGCAAACCCTACCAGATGTAAGGCTGCTAACCGGTGGAGGGGCGTGCGCTTAGTGACTTCCATTGGGAGGTTTATTGATGAGTTAGTATTGTCGAAGTTGTGTAGCTACAGGGCCACACTGATAAGACCACCCTGTAGTGATGAGTAGACTAAGGTCTAAACGCCCCATTAGGGCTAGGGTTCTGTGGTAGGCGCATTCCGGGTTAAGCTTCCCGACGAAATTTGTAAAAAAGCATGCAGGTTTATACTTTCCTGTTCGTGTTAATTTAAAAAGTTATTAAAATTTTTCATTTTTTCTTAATTCTTTATCTATAGTTCTTTAAAATTTATTTTAGATTTATTGTACATAAATTTTCATTTATTTGATCAAAATTGATACTTTTGCAATTGTATTCTGTTTCTGGATTATTATTAAATTATTAAATAATATTAATTATTATTAATTTTATATAATTGATAGCATTTCCTTAATTCACAATTTTTAATTAATTCTAGATTATGTGTACATCTATGTTCATTTTATTTCATCAAAATTAAGACTTTTGCAATTTATTTCTTTTTTATAATATTTTTAATATCATCGTTACATATTGATTTTAATTCTTTATTGTAAGTAAAAAAATTCTTCCAAATAGCAGTAATAGCTAATACCTTATTTTAAGAATAATAAAAAGTGGTCCCGCTTCATCATCGGGTGCCCCTACGTAACGTATCATAGTCGTTAATTAATCTTTGATTGATTGCAGGTTGTTCATAAAGTTTGACAATTCTTGTAGAAAGCTATTTTACCGCACAAGAAACATATAGTTTGTAATTATAAAGCTTTCCCTAATCGTCTGTTACCAACATCAGAGCATTTATAATGAATTAGAACATAAAATGTCAAATACAACAACATTATGTTGTTAGTAATCGGTTAATTTATTTTAACCGTTAAGCTTAGGAGTCATTTCTTTTATTGATAGAAATTATAACAGCTACAGATCTTCCTTACGTATATTTCAAAAAAATGACGGTTGTGATATTGAAAATTTCTTGACATGTTAGCACTCTTTTCTCTTCAAAGAGTACAGAAAATTGAAATTATTAATAATAAGGAACCAACGAACAAAAGATCAAATCTCCAAAGTTGTATCAATTCAATTACTCTGAACCCGGATGTAAGGCTGAACACTTACAAAGGCCACACAACCCAACTCTGGCGAGAACAAATTCGCCAACATACATACAATGTTGCGATTGGAAAACAGTTTGAAGATCAACACAAAAGAGTCATAACATTTTAAGAAATTTTCAACATCACAAACTATTTGTTGTGCGGCAAAATGGCTTTCTACAAAAATTATTAATCTTCAATTTATTGAACATATAATATCTTCAGAAAAACTTCTTATATTTACATAAAGATCTTTTAGCTTATTATCTCTTAAAAGTTGTTTTAATATTTCTAATTGTTCATTTATATACATATCTTTTTTAATATTTTTAAGTCTATTTTTCTTATTCCTTTTATCGCCATGACTTCTTGCCTTGCATTTAACCGGATTATCATAATATAGTTGTTTATTATGTATTATACTACTTCTGCCAATTCCTTGTACCACGTCATTCAATCCTAATGTTGTTTATTATTAGTTGTATATTATATACAATATACGATTATACGATTATAGTATTTTGTATTACAATAAATGTCTATTATACAACTTAGCCTATCATAGTCGTTAATTAATTTTTGATTTATTGAACATATGATATCTTTAGAAAAACTTCTTATATTTACATAAAGATCTTTTAGCTTATTATCACTTAAAAGTTGTTTCAATATTTCTAATTGTTCATTTATATACATATCTTTTTTAATATTTTAACTCTATTTTTCCTATTCCTTTTATCACCATGATTACTTGCCTTGCGTTTAACGGGATTATCATAATATAGTTGTTTATTATGTATTATACTATTTCTGCCAATTCCTTGTACCACGTCATTCAATCCTAATGGATACATGGAATTAAGCGTTTTAATCCAAAAATCTTCTCTTTCTAATAGGTTTTGATTTAATATTGTCTTATTTTCTTCAACAATATGTTCTAAAAAATATTTTTTATTATTTTTTTCTGATAACTATGATGTTGGATTACTTCTAGCCACAAAGTCCACATTTATAATTGTCAAATATCTGTTAGAAAAACAATTTATCGAAAGAAGAATTGCTCGGACTCTGGAACAACAAGCTTTTCAATTGTTGCTGATTGTCTTAGCATATTCGAGGTAAAATATGATCTTTAATGCTAATCAATGATCCCGGTGTAGTTTTGAATGTATACTATTTCTACCTATGAAATGCAGATGACATATATTAAGTCAATTGGTGAATGCAGTTTGTAATGGTAATGCAAAATAACCAGTTTTAATCAATTTAGAGAGATGAAAGTATAAATTTTTATTTGATCATTCTCAATTTTAAATAGAACAAAATGGGAAAACATTAGCAAGATTTGCTGCTTTCAGAATTTAGAATTCTCATTGACAAACTCTGGGATTGCTGATTGAAAATAAAAAACTGCGTGTCAATTGATTGCAATCGGAAGAAATAAGCTGCAATGCAAGTGATAGCAAAGGCCGGTATATGTGTTGAATTTTAATACGAATGAACAAATTATCTTCATCATGATACTCAGTAGATATTGTTGTCTAGGCTGTGTGCTTTTCCGTACTAGACTGTGAGCGCTTCTTTGTACGCTTTAGGAAGGACGGCGTACGAAAGCTTGACTTTTTACGTTCTGCACTCTTCTGCTCGGGTGAAGAGGCCTTTGAAAGAACACAAAATCAATAAATACAGATAATGAATGACTTATGTGTGAAATAATTTGATTCGCTATGTGCGAATAATAAATGAAATGTTTGAATATGAATTAGATTTCCAATATGTTCAGTTGTTTAGTAATAAGCTAATTGAATTAGTAAAATTATAGTGTGCATTATATTTTAAACTGTTTTTTATTTTACAAATATTAATCACATTGACTTATTGCTGTCTTTGGTGAACTGCCCAGGAAAGATGTTTGTTTGACAGTTTAAACTTTTCGTGATTAGTAGTCAAAAAAAAACAAAATTTTATAAATTTTGACCATGAACAGATTTCTGCCTTCTAAATTTAGAAAAGTAAAGCCCATATTAGCTTGTTGCTGTCTTTGGTAAACTGCCAGGAAAGATGTTTGTTTGACAGTTTGAACTTTTCGTAATTAGCATGTCTAATTTATGCAATCAGTCAGAAGATCTGATTTTTGTAATTAGCATGCTTTAATTTTTTATAGATTTTTACCATGAACAGATTTCTAGGTCTAAATTTAGAACAGTAGAGTCCCGTATTCGATTATTACGGATTTGCATATTGTAAAAAAAGAAATGTTCAACATTATGGCTATTTAAAGATCTCAAAATGGTTACTCTAATTTTTAAAATTGATACAAATAAGATTAATTAAATTATTCGATATTTAAGAATGTAATATAAGTATTTATTAATAGAAAACGTATGAAAAAGTCTAATTTTAATCTTAATAAAAAAACAATGTGATTTGATTAAATTATTTAATGTATTTAATGTTATTCAAGAACAAAATACAACAGCGGGCATAAAACTTACTCGCACTGAAGAATCTGAAACTATTTCCTCGCATAAACTCTCTAAATAGTTGCAAAGTTTATATTATCAAAAATGATGAAAACAAAAAAAATTAAAACAGTCAACATATTTGTAAGTTTAATATTTACGCCAAATTATTATTGCAATTATAATTTAAAGCAGTTCATTAATGTGTTTTGATAATAGAAACCGGTAGACTAAAAATAATGCTTAAATTCATCAAGAGAATGTAGAGAAGCCAGAATATCCGTTGCTCAAGGATCATTGGTAAAATCTTACTTCGAGATCTGATAAATCAAAATAGAAAAGTGATAGAAATTTATGATTTTAATTTTAGCAGGTTCAATACAAATTTAAAATTTCTTTTAAATCAAATTTAAAAAAGTTAAAAACAGTTTTTATTTAAATAAATTGTTAATAACTCGCCTTTTGTTTCGCGCAATTCTGATGGATTAAACTCCTCAGATTGAGGCAAGGCGTTCAGTATCAGTACAAATCGGAAAATCTATTCTCACGACAACTTATTCTTATCAGTAAGTAAATAGTTATTAGCACATTCTAGTATAAAGGGAAATTTAGTACTCTACAAATGCGCAATATGAATGGGCAAATCGCTTTGTGCTTGTGTTGATCCGAAGAAATTAGCAAGATTTGCTAATTAGCAAGATATTCAAATTAGTTCGATACAAATTTGAATATATTAAATTTAGAAAGATCAATGTATAGTACTGAGTTACCAATAGTGCGAAACAAAACAGTAATTGTGGACTATATTCCACTATATATTCCACTATATTCCACTAAAATAGTATCTCAACATTATAATTTTAAGAGTAAAATTTCAAAGATTTTAGCTTTAGTAAAGCCGGATTAGTCAATAAATTAAGAGATTATATTTAAGGATATAACCGTAAAATATAAAATGATTTCAACTAGAAGTATAAAAAAGTAATGTTGTAGGCACATTTTAATTGCTTGATATGACTAAGTGCTTAACATTTCTCCACAGTTAAAAACATGTTTTTGCCACTTTGCTCTTCAATATGTTAGATGAAATATTAAAAAAAAATTATAAAAATATTAATATCTGAATAAATATTAATGTCGCTTCATGATAAAATACGCTTAAAGCTTTGACTGCATTATTTAAAACATAAAACAGCCTAATTAACTATAATACTTTTGATACTTTTCTACTTGCATGTTATCATTGACTTATGGATATTGTTTTTTCCGATGTATTGTTAAGAAATAATCTTTTGTAAGATTGATAAAATCTTACCTTTAGATTTAATAAATCCGAATATTTTCTTTTTAACAAATTAAAAAGAAATATATGTAGACACATCAATGGGTTAGATATAGCTAAAATATATAGTCACACTTTATAGTACATCTTAGTATGTTTTTGGAACGCCGTTATGTTGGATCAAGGAATAGGGGCCAAACTTTATTACATAGTAGTTGCTCCTGATTACATTTAATCTTCATTTTAATACATCGTATATTAAATTTTTAAATTTCCAGAAACTATCACGTATAGTTAAACGACAACAAAAATTATTTTGATATTTCGCTATTAACTACTTTTATTTTGATCTGGAAGAAACGTTAACAGATTTTAAAAACATTTTGTTAGAAATATATCCATCCTGATCGGTATTTAAATTTATTAATTTCCGGGAACTATCAGGAATAGTTAAACGACAACAAAAATTATTTTGATATTTCGCTAGTAACTACTAGCATCTTCAGAAAATTAAGAAAATAATAAGTCATCTTCAGAAAATAATATGTTAAAAATGCATATATTATTTAAATTAACATGAATTTTCTAAAGATGCTAGATTAGCGAATATCAAAATAATTTTTGTTGTCATTTAACTATACCTGATAGTGTCTGAATATTTAAAAATTTAAATACAGATCAGAATGGATTTCTAACATCGTATATTATCTATTAATGGATTTATAAAATACAGGGTTATAAAAGTTTCATTTTCAAAGTAAAAATATTTTTATTTTAAATTAATTTATAGTATAGAATAAGTAAACTTTGTTTAGTAATATTGAGAAAACTTTTAACGAATCAAGTTTCCATACAGATAATCGAAACGACAGAAGAACTAATTTCATATCCGCCTATATTACATCTTTATGCACATAAATTGATTAAATAAATTATAATTTAAATAGTATATTTTAAATATAAAATTTGTATTTTTCTATATTGGTTTATACTAGCGGAGATGATCGCGATAATCGGAATTATCCAAAGCATAAAAAGAGGATTGGTTATGGCACTGAATATGGTGTTATGATATGAATATGAAATTTAATTAAATGATCTGCATTTTAGAATATCATTTCTATCACGAGAAAATAACAAGAATATACAGGACACGTTTTCCAAATTTTAAAAGGATGAAACTAAATTAACGATACAAACATTATATTCCATCTTGTTGATGGGATATCCCATTTTGTTGATATCCCATCAACAAAATTAGTTTTCGATTTTAATAAATTTAAAAGTAAACTTACTAGGCGTGCTTTCTTTATGATGTTGACTCTTTTTCAGCTTTCCTTTCGAGCTAACGTCCGAGATATTATTGATACTGCTGACGTTTGCACGAGGTGTTTGGTGATCTATTTTAAAATATCATTAACTATTTGTTAATAACACAAAGCCATCACCTGTTTCGTTGCTACTACTAGTCTCGTTTAATTGGTAAACGGTGAATGGATTGCTAGAATATGCGCTTTTATAAACTTCTAGATTATCTTGATATTCTTTCTTAACAATTGCACGGGAAGCCGCGCCCACGATAACCTTTCGCTCACAGCCACCACCAGCTGAAGCAGTGATTGGTAGCTATAACATCAATAATAAGATTAACACTATTAGTAATTGAACAAATGATGCAAATATTCTTAATCGTACAATTGTATCGTACTGGTCAATATTGCGGCATATCTCGGTTATTGGTCCTGCCGATTTCTTACCAATTACACGATTCTCTTTCATCTATAAGAAAATAAACGAATTTAAAAGAATGAGTAAATGAATTAATAAATTGGAAAAATAATTAATATGAAATAATAAAAAATAAATCTATTTAATAATTTAATTTATAAATTTCCATTTATTTTTTCAAAAATGTAAAAAGATGAAAGAATAATAAGTAAATAAACATAAATATATAAAATATAAATATAAAAAACATAAATATATAAAATATAAATATAAATAAATATAAATAACTATTAAAAAATATAAATAAATATAAAGAAATATAAATATATTGACAAATATAAAAGTTTAGAATTTTGAAGCAATAAAACATTACTTTTTAATTTCGCAAGTTGCTGCTAGCTTGTGAAATATCAATATTTGTACATACATTCATGATGTAAATGAAACCTGTAAATACACTTACAGGTTTACTGAAACCTGTAAATACTAAAAACATTCACGGTATTTCTAATAATCAAAGTAATAATCTTGAAATAATTTATCAAATTATCCCGATTAACTTTAAACCTTTATACCATATTCCATGCAGCGCTTAATTTTTATAATCTGTGGTTTAATGACATTAACATGCTGTTTGTAATCAAATATTAAACTAATAAACCAAATAAATATACCATCACTATGACCATCATCGGTTTAAAAAAGTCGACTTCTAAAATCTGATGGTGGCAATACCTGTGGAAATACTAGTTGTTAATAAATCCATACTCTTACTTGCTCTGATAAACTATCATCAATATGCAGGAAATACATCTCTGATTAACGTTTTTAATTTGTAAAAAAACATTAATTTGGTCGCTTAATTATCTCGTGATCGCTTATAATATGGCTGCTGATAATATGTTGAAAGTTTTAAATGCGATTGGAAATTTGTTGAAAATACTTGAAAACTAAAATAAAATGGCGATCGAAACGTCCATATACAAAATAATTGAAGTATTGAAAAATTGAAGGTTAAATTTGATTACCTGTTCCTGCTTTTGTTTTAACTCGTTGACGTTAGTTCCTAGAGGAGCAAAACTATGCTGCGGAACTTTTACAGGAGTACTAGAAGATAAACTTGTATTTGGAGACCACTTAATTACCAGGAATATATTATAGACGATAAAGCTTATAGATAAAAACCTTAATTCCTGTCGATAACGGAACATCGCCGGCACTATGTTGCTTGACATAGGAATTAGGAGATACCAACCATCCGGCTTTTTGATTGTAACTATTTCTTTCAATGTACGATCGGTGCGGTCTACAAAAAATACATAAAAAGCTTTAAGCTTCAGGTAAATGGTGTATTCAGGTAAATAGTGTATTTAAGGTTCACTTGCTATAAATGAACAGAAACAGAATAAAATGAATTAATCAGAAACTTCTATGAACAATTGAAATGACAATTCAGGTCAACTTCATATTTCTACAAATGCTTGTTACAAATCAAAGTTAAAATCAGACATATTCATAGAGAGATATTCCATAATTTGATAAATTGAAATCATTAACGATCAAAAACGAGTAAAACTTAAAAGTTTATGTTATTTTTAAGAATTTAAATCAATTAATTTTATTTGTTAATTAAGCAATTAAAAAATAAAATTAAATTAGGAATATCGACACAGTTTTATTTAAAATTATTTTTTAATTAATCGCACTTTATTTCGCGCGGTTTGGATGGATTAAAATCCTTCATTATTGTAATTCGTTAAGTAGAAAACTTAACGAATTAAGTAGATTAATTAGCGGTTTGGATGGATTAAAATCCTTCATTATTGTAATTCGTTAAGTAGAAAACTTAATCAACTTTTAACGTCAACATTTTCGTAATAGTAAGTAAATCAGTTATTAGCACATTCTAATATAATTCTATATAATATTATAATATAATATCATAAAGCTAGCTAAAATTAAAACAGTCAACATATTTGTAAGTTTAATATTTACGCCAAATTATTATTGCAATTATAATTTAAAGCATAAGTTCATTGATGTGTTTTGATAATAGAAACCGGTAGACTAAAAATAATGCTTAAATTCATCAAGAGAATGTAGAGAAGCCAGAATATCCGTTGCTCAAGGATCATTGGTAAAATCTTACTTCGAGATCTGATAAATCAAAATAGAAAAGTGATAGAAATTTATGATTTTAATTTTAGCAGGTTCAATACAAATTTAAAATTTCTTTTAAATCAAATTTAAAAAAGTTAAAAACAGTTTTTATTTAAATAAATTGTTAATAACTCGCCTTTTGTTTCGCGCAATTCTGATGGATTAAACTCCTCAGATTGAGGCAAGGCGTTCAGTATCAGTACAAATCGGAAAATCTATTCTCACGACAACTTATTCTTATCAGTAAGTAAATAGTTATTAGCACATTCTAGTATAAAGGGAAATTTAGTACTCTACAAATGCGCAATATGAATGGGCAAATCGCTTTGTGCTTGTGTTGATCCGAAGAAATTAGCAAGTTCAATACAAATTTGAATATATTAAATTTAGAAAGATCAATGTATAGTACTGAGTTACCAATAGTGCGAAACAAAACAGTAATTGTGGACTATATTCCACTATATATTCCACTATATTCACTATATTCCACTAAAAAAAGTATCTCAACATTATAATTTTAAGGGTAAAATTTCAAAGATTTTAGCTTTAGTAAAGCCGGATTAGTCAATAAATTAAGAGATTATATTTAAGGATATAACCGTAAAATATAAAATACTAAAAAAAGTATCTCAACATTATAATTTTAAGAGTAAAATTTCAAAGATTTTAGCTTTAGTAAAGCCGGATTAGTCAATAAATTAAGAGATTATATTTAAGGATATAACCGTAAAATATAAAATGATTTCAACTAGAAGTATAAAAAAGTAATATAAAAAAGTAAAGTATAAGAATAAAGCATTAATAAAAATATTAATATAGTTAGAAATGTTAACGCCGCTCATGATTTTGTTCGTTGATAGATTACTTTTGAGGCTTTTTCTGTAAAGTTTTAACATTTTTTATTACATAAAAATAAAAATAAAAACGAAAAATATAATGAAAAATAAAACACGCGGTGTGTTTGAATTGCGAATATATGCCAAATATAAAACAGCAGGCGGCAAGGAGTTCAGCAGAAGCAGTAATAGGACCGAAAATACGAAATGTAGGCGTGGGCTCACTGCTGATGAGGTCTAAACACGCTGATTGTAGTGTACAGTGATGCTGATAGGATTCAAACAACCACACGAGGATATTACCAAACCGACCAGTGAAGAATAGCGGCTCGTGTATGCAATATTCACAATAGTAAAAAGACAGCTTACGGTTTACTGTTCAGTGAACATTTCGTATAAGAACGGAATAAAAAATCGGTGTGTGGTGGATTCGAATTGCGAATATTAGTTACCGACCACACCAAATATAGAGCACATTAATTGTGTAATTTGGTATATAAGCCAAATATAAACCAGCATTTCGGCGACAATGACTTCGGCAGAAACACGAAATGTAAGTGTGGGCTCACTGCTGATGGGGTCCAATCACGCTGATTGTAGTGTATACTGATGCTGATAGGATTAAAATAGAACCACACAAGGAAAATATGAAACCGAACAATGAAGAAATACGACTCGGGTAAGCAATGAATCTTCAAAATATATGATAAATGATACGATTTGAAATACGATATGTCGTTTTGATAAAATGCAACTATACAAATAGTCATTTAAATATTTGATATATTAAAGTAATGGCATGTTTCACGCACCTTCTATGATCGGCAAATTGGAGCGATGATTGAACAGCGGGAATGGTGCATTCATACTGTTCATGATGCGCGTGTGTTTTCAAGTCATAAGGAAACTTGTATATATATCCGGTTCGCATCCCCTAAATCGTAAAACAAAGATAATAAAGTATAAATGATCATTAATAATTGTCAAATTAAATTATTAAAACCAAATTATTATCAAAAACGGCCAAATAATTCAACAAAATCAAATCGGCAATCGAATAAAATAAATGTAACTAAAGAACGATTGGTGATTAAAGAACGATTTATAAATTTGAAATTTTGATTTTAAAAAATTTAGACCTATTTGACATCAAAATTATATTTGTAAAGATTATATTTGCAAATTATATTTGTATATTTGTAATTATATTTGAGAAATCATATTAAACAATTATAATGATCGAAAGTGAAAGCTTGCAAATGTACTTGATGATACAACATTTGTTCACAATAACACATTCAAAAATAACAAAGTATAAACTTACTGCATTGTCAAGAATCCGCATTGATGCTTCGAACTCTAATTCTTCTTTCTTTAACTGTTTTTCTTGACCACTGATAACACTTGCGAAACGACTCTGCTCAATCATCTTTATAAATTGAAAATTTTCGCGACATAGTATTAATTAGATCATTCCTTGTTAAAATCCGCATAATACCTGCTTTTGTATTTCAGCCGTAGGCAGTATGAGCGAATCAACCTTACCACCAACTGCGGACATTGCGTCACATTGAATTTCACATGCTTTCATAACGTTAGAAACCAACGACCATGTTTCCTCTATCGACTCAGCACAGACAATTAGCCCATGATTTCTTAGAATTAAAATCTAAGGCAAAACAATTTATGCTGTGAAATCAACGAAAAATATAAACATCTGTTAGTTTAAAATTAGATTATATTTCATTGAAATAATAGATTAATATTTCAAAGATTTCGAGGTCTCGGAAAATTCATCAAAAGCCGAATTTACTTAACCAGTTAAAATTAAATTTCTTTGTAGAAATTGTTTCAATATTTATATATTATTATATTATATAATATAATAATATTTTTATATTATTATAAATTTGTAGGAAGAAAAGAAGTTAATAGTTTGTATTCTAAAAAGGTCACAATATTAGAATGATCCTGTTATTAATATTAGATTATGATATACAAGTATTAATTATTATATAATTAACAGGAACGATCAATTTAATCTGATTGTTCTTGAACATTTAAATCATTTATATAAGATAAATGAGAAGTATATATTAGATTTAATGGATTATTATTTAATCTAATAATACTGTTTAAATCGTATTAAATATATTTCTATCAAATATATTAAAAATTCTGATTTCTAATCGCTATTTTTTGATTAAAAATACGCTTTCATGTCTACATAATTTAATCAATTCCGAATAGGAATATCGTTTTTTACTTTCTGATTGTAAACGATCTTCATAATCCCATAATTAAATAATAAATTGAGTAAATCCGATTTATTGTTAAAAACTGATATTTTGTATTTTTGTTAATATTTACTTTTCTTAATAAATTTAGTAATTAAATAATAACTTTAAAATTCTTAAAATTAAAAACTTCACATATTCATTATCTTAAATAATGAAATTTCAATGGGATACATGAAAATACACACAGTTTTAATAAATTATCAAATACATTTTGCTATCACGTTCGCGAAATTAATTTTATATTTATTTACTTTATACATATTATCCTCAAAATGATAATAAGGATAATCTTGAGGATCGTGAACTGAATTTACGGACTGATATATAAAGATTTTTGAAATTTAAACAGATCAACAACGGAAATATAAAAATTTGATTTTAAAAGTCTGATAAAATAGTTTGTCCTAAATGCAAGTGCATTAGCATTCACACGAACGGAATCTAAAATATATAGCACAAACTTATCCAAATTGTCATAACTTAAAGTAGGAAAGCGGTTGACTTTTCGTTTCCATAATTCCTTCAAAATGAAACTTTAAAGAAACAAAACGGTGATAGTAGTTTAATAGCAAGGTTGACCCCATATTAATCCTTTAATCTTAAAGGAGTAATGTATGTGTAACTATTAAATGCATGTCGTTGTAACCTAAAAATTGATCTTAGATACTTAAGTAGTTTAATACCTCCAGGTAAAAAATTTCTACATTACAGTTTACTTTAGGCAAATGCGACAGTAATTGTCCTTTATGTGATGGCTTAAGCAAAGGCATCAAGTAGCAAATTCTTTTAGTATACCTTGAATTTTGTTGATTGCAGTAAAATACGGATATTAGACAAAATCGCAAATTCAACACACAGTAAACTGCTTGGATACTCATTGTAACTATTTTGTATCGGATTTCATATCGTTATTTTTATAAACAAATAGCTTGCCTGTCATATGTTGTTTTAATTATTTTCAACTACTTTTAATTTCATCTTGTAAATGAAACATAAGAACTTTTCAGATATTTTATTGGAAATTGTTTTAAAATGTTGAAATACAAGTTTTAATTACTCGATTCGCACAATAAGTCACTTAAAATTGAGTTTAAATATAAGTCAAGTATGTTAATTATCATTCAATGAGTCAGTAAATATATCAATTAAAACGGGCAATATTTTGTAATTTTAAAGATTATTTTTTAAACATCTGATCGAATGCAAAATAGCAATCAATTTACCTTATTAAAAGGACCTAAATCGTCACAAAGAAGATTCTTGGACAGTTCTTCTCCACAAAGGCCTTTGTATTGGTGATAACTTATCCCACCAACTAGCAAAGCTTCATGACTAAGAGGCAAAAGCCCCTCTTTGATTGATGACACAGTGCATGCAGCTTTAGAATGTACGTGCACTACACATTTCACATCCGGTCTAACTCGATGTATGGCAGAGTGTAACGTGAATATCGCCTGGTTGTGGCAAAAGCCAGCGAAATTTCCCTGTGTAACTGAATTCCCTTCAACAGAGCAACCAAAATTAACGAAACGAAAACCAAAAATTTACCTTTACTGTTGACTTTGATCAGTGATGAAGCTGTCAATTCGTAATAAAGGACACCAAAAGGGTTTACAAGAAAGTGTTCTTCTTTTGGATCAATTCTAGCCTGATAATATCAAAGAAGTGGTTATAATTGTTTCACTGCAAAATTAAAGTTATTCCTAAAAAATACAGTTATCGTGTTTCGACGAATATAAGACCCACTCCGGTATAAACCGGGGTGGGTATAAACTGCGCCGATTGTTATTTAAATTGTTATTTAAAAAATCCTTTGAATATTAATTATCGATATTCTTCTGATAGTGGCACGACATTATCCTCACAGGTATTGTTCCTATTCTTGATACAGCAGGACGCTATTGATCAGTCTGGGGGGGGTGTCATCAGCTGCTGACCCAGACCTACATTTCACGTTTCGACCCTTATTTTCTGCTTTCTCCGTACATTGATGCTGATCGGATTTGAACTCAGCTGAGTTCTCACTGAGTTCAAATCCGATCAGCATCAATGTACGGAGAAAGCAGAAAATAAGGGTCGAAACGTGAAATGTAGGTCTGGGTCAGCAGCTGATGAGACCCACCCAGACTGATTAGTAGCGTCCTGCTGTATCAAGAATAGGAACAATACCTGTGAGGATAATGTCGTGCCACAATCAGAAGAATTTCAGCTCACAGATGTATTCAAGTTTAATTAATTATCGATATGTTGCATTTGGTTTGACTTTGTATGTGAATAAAAAGTTACCCAACCGAATATGTTCAATGCGATCGGAAATTTTAAATTATGAAATTAATCTGATTATAGTAGTATATTATATCTTAGTAGTTTATAGAGGAATACATGATATTTAATAATTTTGCAGAACTTACGGAGACGTGATTATAAATGCCTGAGGTCCAGCCATGCAAGGCAATCAATCGACACAAAGAAGCCAGTTTGCATCTAAGATCCTTCTCTTGCCGTGTAAATCTGTCATAATTGCGAATGTCATTTATAGGTATTTGACTAGCTTAAGGCAGAATTTGAAAATAAGATAACATCAACATGAGAAGACAATACCTATAATTCGTCCGTACGAATAAATGTCTGTAAGAGGCACGGTCTGGTGGGTAGCAGAACCGTTATGGCGAACCGAATCTTCTGCCGCTTTAGCACCAAGCACGGCCTCGAGGTCGTGTTTAAATTCAATTGACTGTAGGGCGGACTTTACTCTGTGTCTTTGTTCGGCAAATTTCACGTCTTCAAGTATTTCTATTGGACGTTCACTTTCACTTGCGCTTACTATAAAAATATTAAAAAACTAAAGTTTTATTAAAAATGTTACATGCGAATTTATCAGCAAACAGAAACAAAGTTGAGCAACAAGCAGGCCGAACTATAATTTCTAGTAATTTGGAAAAATATTGATATAATAAATTTGCATCTTGATTCGAATTTCTATATACAAGCTATTAATAAAATTAAAAAAAAATTGGGTCATAAAATTTTATAATGAATTAATTCAATCCTAATGGGTACATAGAATTAAGCGTTTTAATCCAAAAATCTTCTCTCACTAATAGTTCTTGATTTAACATGATTTAATATATCACAGTGAAATGTCGTAAACATTTATATACATTTCTTTTTTAATATTTTTAAGTCTATTTTTCTTATTCCTTTTATCGCCATGATTACTTGCCTTGCGTTTAACGGGATTATTATAATATAGTTGTTTATTATGTATTATACTACTTCTGCCAATTCCTTGTACCACGTCATTCAATCCTAATGTTGTTTATTATTAGTTGTATATTAAATACAATATATTGTTGTATATTATAGTTGTATATTTGATATTTATACATAAAATATATAAGATGATTTTATTCTTTATAAAAATATCAAAAGTTTAACATTTTGAGTATTATTTTCTATTTAGTATTAAATATCTGTAGTTAGCAAACATTACATTAGGAGTTTAACTTTTTATTAGCTTTTTATAAATGGCAATGCAATTTCCTGATTCGCATTTACTGTCAGACTGCTTCAAGCATGAATTAAAGTTGATAGATGCGGTAATGCGTGAGTGCGTTAAAGATAATGGCAATTTTATCTTTTAATTCCTTAATCAAAATTGAATATATTTTCATGTCATATAGAAACGTATTAGGTTTATAATAAAATGCGTACATCGGGTCTTTGAATTTATTGCTTCAATAGTTTTTAAATCTTATGCAATTTTAAATAATTTTATGTATTTTGCTCTTTCAAATTTAAGCTCTGACAAATTATATATAAAAGTATTATTTTTAAAAAGTTTATTTTTTATTTATAATTTGATACACTACACCCGTGGTATTGCAGTTACAATTATTTTTTATATTTAACGAAAAAATTGGTTTGTCGTATTACTTACAAATCAATTATTTATAACATCACAATTGCTCATTTATAAATATCTTTTTTTAATATTTTTAAGTCAATTTTTCCTATTCCTTTTATCGCCATGATTACTTGCCTTGCGTTTAACGGGATTATTATAATATAGTTGTTTATTATGTATTATACTACTTCTGCCAATTCCTTGTACCACGTCATTCAATCCTAATGTTGTTTATTATTAGTTGTATATTATATACAATATACGATTATACGATTATAGTATTTTGTATTACAATAACTGTCTATTATACAACTTAGCCTATCATAGTCGTTAATTAATTTTTGATTTATTGAACATATGATATCTTTAGAAAAACTTCTTATATTTACATAAAGATCTTTTAGCTTATTATCACTTAAAAGTTGTTTTAATATTTCTAATTGTTCATTTATATACATATTTTTTAATATTTTTAACTCTATTTTTCCTATTCCTTTTATCACCATGATTACTTGCCTTGCGTTTAACGGGATTATTATAATATAGTTGTTTATTATGTATTATACTACTTCTGCCAATTCCTTGTACCACGTCATTCAATCCTAATGGGTACATGGAATTAAGCGTTTTAATCCAAAAATCTTCTTTTTCTAATAGTTTTTGATTTAATATTGAAATGTTTTCTTCGATAATATGTTCTAAAATAAATAATTTACAGTTTTTAATATCATGTCCTATTAATCTCATATGTTTATGAAATATAGTTTGACTATTATGCTGTATATTATATATGTGTTGCCTAAACCTAGTTTTTAACATTTGATATGTTTTTCCTATATATTGCAATCCATATGCACACTGTATTTAATACACTACACCTGCAGTATTTCAGTTACAATTATTATTAATATTTAATGAAAAACATTTGTTTGTCGTATTACTTACGATACAATTATTATTATTTATAACATAACAAACAATTTTATGTTACATTTAAAAGATCTAATTTATTAAATTTATCTAATTTATCAAATTTATTAAATAAATTAATTTATTTAACAAATTAATTTGCTTTTTTGATTTGAATCGAATTGGGTAAGATAGTAAATGTTCTATATATAATATTGGCAATATAATTTCATTGGATTAAAGAAAACCTTATAATGGACTATATGCATAAAATTAAATTCCTTGAAATTATGGAAGCGACTTATCGAAGAGTTAATGATAAGTGAGTAAATAATGCACCATTGCTAAGCTAGATAAGAGGGCGTGCATAAGTATTCATATCAAGAATTCTAAAAAATAAATCAGCTATGTTTTATTAATAAAAAATAAACGAAACATTTGATTTTAAAACAAACAATTTCTATGATCGTTTAAAAATACAAATCGAAACGTAATATGTCAAAACGAATGCGAAAGATATCAGCGATATTCGTTATTTTACATATACGACATCGATTATTTATTTAATAAATAAAATTATATTCATATTTGCAGTTAGCTGAATTTAATTTGATATTAGCATTGTAATAAACGGCTTAGTTAAGCGAGCATCTCTCGTTTATGAACTAAAATTCTTAACTGAACATATAGTGTATTCTATTTTTACAATAAAATAGTTTAATTTAAAGCAAATACAGTACATATTGTCAAATGGCCCTTTCCACCATTTTTTACTTTTACAAGTGAGGGCAATTCCAGTAGTATATAGGTATGCAATCAGTCAGCAGTGATTGACATCTACATGATGAACACAAAACGAGAACTTACCGTTAGTCATATGTGTAGAATTAGCTTCAATCTGTTCTGGATTTGTTTGTTGCAATGAACACGTTGACGTCAACAGTAAAGACGACGTGGATGTTTGGGATGCAGCAATAACACTAGGCATTACTCTTTTCTATTCCAGTTATATTCTGTAAAAGATAAGAGAGCTGAAAAATTGCTGAATTAATGATAGTTAATGCTAGATCTGTAATAATAATTCGACAAAAACAACATGTACACTCGGAAAGCGAAGAGATCTCAACGCTGCGGATACGAAAGAGATGGTGTTGAAGATAAAAGTTGTACACTGTGGGTAGTAGCAGGGGTGGAGATGAAGAAAAACAAGGCAATTGATGTTGCACTTCTAAAGAAAATGTGTTAGGAGAGAGAGCGCCGTGATAAGACTACGCAAATAGAATTAGATTAAAAATACATGTAAGGGAATGTGTGGAAAATGACGATGTCTTCTATTGTCAGTTAATTTAACGTTGATACGTATTTTGAAATTAAGTCCTTATGACGGATGTGAGTGCATCTAATGATTAACACCGGAAGAGTGTCGACCGCATATGCGTCAATACTGAACTGAATTTGATTGATCACTCTAATACGCAATCGTGCAATTAGAGAGCAGAAGATTTTGTCGTAAATTGATAATTTAATTAGGGGGGGTGGAACAATCACAAAATCGTAATCCGATCGGAACTGCTTAATGGCGGATGCAAGCGTCAATTTGCCGGAATTGGCTGTAGAGGATGATGAAATCAAATTCCAATCGGAATTGGCTGCTTAATGGTTGATGCAAGCGTCAATTTGCCGGAATTGGCTGTAGAGGATGATGAAATCAAATCACTTAGTTAAGCCACATATCTAAATATTAAGTAAATTTAATGTAGATATAGCAATCTTAAAATTATTTTTTAACGTCTTTTTATTATTTATTAATCGGAATATTCAATTACGGGACATTATTTATTATGGAACATTCATTTATTCAAAATTAAGTTTTAACACAAATTTTTTGTAAACTTTAATTTATTTTTTTATATTTTTTTTATTTCTATGAAAAAGAAATGGTTACCGCAAATTGGCCTGCAATTCACGAAACTATAATTTATGTTGGCATAGAATAGATTAAAAATTGGAGGTCATCGGAAGAAACTGCAAATTTACACAAAACTGCTTTGATTTTATCTAGTGGCAGAGGATTGATTTTAATTATTCAAATTATTATTTAATTCTTTGATTTTAATTATTAAAAAGACAGTTCGAACATTCAACTTTTTATCTGTTGGTCGTAATGAGAGATTTCAAATAAATTAATTTAAATTACAGCTTCAAGCGAAAAGATACAAAGATTTGTGAACAAAATTCATAGTTTATATAAATAATATGAATAATATAATTTTAATATTAATTATAAATTAATATTAATCAATTGTAAATTAATTAATTTTAATTGTATTATTTTAAAGAAGTTGCTAATCTTTCCTTGTACAACAGTTTCGCTGAATACAATTTGTATTCCCAGTTTTATATCGCAAATCGAAAACAAATTTCGAAAATATAAAATAGCGGCCGAGTTTATTGTATCAGTTTGAACATAATTTTCTCATCTTAATTTTTATACATGTCCACTTTTAAACTAGATATTTTGTGACCAATAATATGATGAAAATTAACTAATGCTAAATTTATAATATTAACTAAGCGTATTGACGAACATAAGAAACTATTCCATTCGTCAGTCAAGAAGGAAGCATTCAAAAGGGGCTGTTATAGACACTTCTTGGAATTATGATCAGAAAATTGGCTCTAGCAGTAATTTCAGTATTAAATAATCTGGAATAAAATGTACAAAATTTATATTTTGTGTATAAATCTGATCAGCTATCTGAATTTAACTATTTTATATTATTAATAAATTAAAAATAATGCAAATAAAATTCAAATATTTAAATTATACAAATCCTAAATTATTATAAATAATAAATAATTCTTATATATGATTTTATATAATTTCTATCAATTTAGAATTTTAAATAAAGTCAATATTTATGAATTGACTAATAAATAACAGAAGCAACTGCTATGTTATCAGGATCAACTGCTATGTTATCAGGTTTCGATCACTATTCCTTGACCCAACATAACAGCAATGCCAAATACATGCCAATGACGTATTTCCTATGATTAAATATAAAAAATAAAAACATTTATTTTTTATAAAATAAACGGCTTCATGTTTGAAACACAAAGAAGAATGTGAATCGAACAATAATGTTACATTACTAGTTTAACTTTAACTTTGGCATAAATGGCAACATCCGTTGCTCATGCATTCTTAGACGATATAATATAATTGACTGAATTCCAACATATTCCAGAAACGAGCAGATATAGAAGTAAGATATTTGAAGAGTATTGACTAATATTTTTTTAATTATAAAAAATACTAAATAATAAATAATTGTTATATAAGATTTTATATAATTTATATAAAATCTAATATAATTTTTATATAATTTATTTAAAATTATATTAGATTTTATTATATAAAATTCAATATAATCTTTATATAATTTATTTACTTATATCAAGTTAAAATAAAAAATTTAAATTATTAAATAAATGTCAATTTTTATGAATTGACTAATAAATAACAGGCATTGTATCAGAATAGACGTTGATTCAGGAAAAAATGCAATGTTAACATGTTTCTTCCCTAATTCCTCGTCCCAACATAGCAGCGGGGACAAATACATGCAAATGACGTATTTCCTCTGATGAAATTTTATTATCCGGTGTGCCTTATTCTAATACAAATTATATTATTTATTATCCATCCATACAGATTTTTCGCTAATAATTTTAAATTTATTTTAAATATTATTGTGTTTATATATTTTACTATTTTCTGTTTGATTGTATTTTTAAAGTAACCTATTGTATGTATTATATCTAAAATTATGTTGTATGCATGAATGCTCATGCTAAATATGTTTCTTTGATTGATGCATCAATTGTAATAATCAATTGTAATCAATTATTATAATTATTTAAAAATTATTTATTTAATTATTGATAATAAAATACTAAATCTTTTATTTTATAAAATAATATAATATATTGTAATAATGCATAATATTTTCCGCATTAGAGTTTATATTTATTTTTATTATTATTGTATTGATTTATATATTTTACTATTTTATGTTTGATTTTATTTTTATAGTAACTTAGTTTAAAACATGTATTAAAACATGAAGAAAACGAATATCATTACATATTATTTTCCATTGATACATTCGATGTATTCATTAATCGTTCACGGCGTATAAACATCGAGAAGCAACAAGAAAATGTTAATCACGAATTTTCAACTATTTCAATAGTCCTTTTCAAGTGATACAATTAGTAACAATTGTTACTAATTGTATCACTTGAAAAGGACTATTGAAATAGTTGAAAATTCGTGATTAACATTTTCTTGTTGCTTCTCGATGTTTATACGCCGTGAACGATTACATATTATAGTAAATATAATTATAATTTAATAATTATAATTATTAAACAGATTATTATGGGTTAAAAATTGTCTTGATTCTTAAATACTTAAAATTAAAACTGCTTACAAGATAAAATACACAATCATCACAAAGATCATTGGATATGAAACAATGTGAAAAGAAGGTAAACAAGCCAACAATAGAAGACGAAAATCATATTAAACGTGGAGCAATTATCGAGGACGGAGGCAAGTGTCCGCGATGCGGGAAATTATCAACCCTTACCATTAACGGCAGAATTCGAGTCCATGGTCCAACCCGTTTCCGCTGCCCCGGATATGGTCTTTTGCCCGCTCAACACGCAGCAACCGTTGGAAATATATGCCGTGACGAAGCAAATTACATGATAACCGATAAAGATATGTCGAGCGTCAGCGGGAAGGAGGGATCGAAATATCGAGCATTCTATCAACAGCATCGAATGCAAAGGCCATGCGAGCAAGACACACACCCGTTTAACCCAGCTATCCTTAACACCGACATAGTTGCAGCACAATGCCCAGTAAATAATTTGGAATGTCCTGTCACATTTATAAAGAAATCTTTTTGCGAAGGATTTCGTACGATTCGATGAATTCCTAAGGGAGCACGACCGACTGTGGAGCTAAAACCTAGGGTCATCGGTACGGGCAGTATCCGAGGCACCGTCTGATCTGATAGCGTGGCAAGATTTGTTACTTTTCCCTCGCTACTGTTTACGTGTACCAGCGGCACATCATACCGACACTAACCAGTTTTGTCAAAATGGCCACTTCACAATTTTTCTCGGAGGTAGGAATGGATGTCTACAATAGCAGTACCCAATGCACTCACATCTCGATCCAACCAAGAAAGCGAAAATGTAATCGTGACGACAATGAAGAATTATGCAGAAAAATCTCCGAAAAGGTGGAACTGGGGGACGCTCGCGGCGCAATTCGTTTGTTAGCGAGCAAACACAGTTTTGCAAATTACAGTGCCGACATTTCATGCGCCTTGCAACGATTACACCCTCATCGTCAAATCCATGATTCCGGCAAACTGGAAAAGCTTCTCGATAACTCAGCTTATTGTGTAGCGACATGCATAGATGAGGTCACACGTGCAATCAGTTCCTTCGCCAATAGCGCGCCTGGTGGACCTGACAGTTTAAGCCCATTGCACCTGAAGGACCTTACGGGTTCCAGTTCCACGGCAACAGGTCAAGTGTTGCTACGGGAAATCGCGAACTTTTCGTCAATGATGATGTCCGGGGCAGTTCCAAAAGAGATTAGTTCTTTCTTCTTTAGGCTAAGTTAATTGCCCTCGGAAGGCCTGATGGTAGACTTCGTCCGATCGCGATCGGTAATGTACTTCGTCGTCTCGTAGCCAAAGTGGCATGCTACCGAGTCACCGGAGGCCATCCACCTTCTTTCACCGAAACAGATCGGTGTCAGTACAACTTGTGGAGCAGAAGCAGCGGTACACGCATGCCGCACGCAAATCAGATTAATGCCACACAATACGGAGATATTGAAATTGGATTTTCGGAATGCATTTAATTGCGTAAGCCGATCGGTTGTAATTCGAGCAGTCAGAATGCACACACCCCAGATTTTACTCCTGGTCAGAAGCTGTCACTGTGACACATCTTGGTTATTCCACGGAACCGACGTCCTACTCTCTCATGACGCGTTATACCTGCTTGAACATTGTGTTAGCATCCCAAAAATCGGATATCTTCTTCGTTCTACACCAGCCTTCAAGCGAACATCGATTAACGATTACGACAACATTTTGCGTTCCTCCCTTGAGGCGGTACTTAACATCCATCTCGACGATAGAGCTTGATGCAAGGCTACCCTTACGGTTATTCTCGGGAGTCTCGGGATGACATCCGTCGCCAATATAGCTTTACCAGCTTATCTGTCCATAGTGTCAAAAACGCAAGGGTTGGTGTAGCGCTTGTTGTCGGGCAGTCCAATCCCAGTCAGTAGTAACCCCGACTTCGCCGACTATAAATTAATGTGGTCCTCACTTATCACCACTGAGTCACTGAAGGATGCACAGAGACAGGGTTCTTGGAGCAGACCTATTTACCAACAGATAAGTCGACGGCTATTGGTATCAGCTTCTGAACCATCAGAAATTGCACGTCTGCACGCGGTTGAGGGAAATGCGGTGGGTGCATTCCTAGAGGCCGTCTCATGCGCCTCTTCAGGTACAAGGTTGGACGACGAAACCGTGAGAATTGCAGTAGGCCTACGTTTGGAACTTCGTATATGTGCAGCGCTTAGATGTCACTGCGGAGCAGCGGTGGATTCTTTTGGACAGCACGGATTGGACTGCCATAAGTCGACCGGACGACATTTTTGGCAAGTACAGATTAATGCCATAATCAAAGCGTCACTCGCCATTGCAGGTTATCCGAGTACACCGGAGCCAACTGTAATGCTGCGTACCGATGGTAAATGGCCAGACGGCGCTATTCTTGTGCCCTGGAAATGTGGGAGGCTTCTCGCATGGGATTACACATGTGTAAACACACACTGGCATCCTCCTATTTGACCCGTTCATTACTCGGTGCAGGCGCCTTGGAATCGGATGCCAAGCGAAGAAAGCACACAAAGTACAGCGACCTGAATCCCGCGTTCACGGTTTTTGTACCAATAGCTATCGAATCCCTGGGCGCACTTGGAACAAACTCTGAAGTATTCTTGATATCACTCGGAAGGAAAATCCAGCTTGGCGAACAGCGACATACGCTCGTGGAGATTCCTGCTACAGAGGATCAGCGCAGCCATTCAGAGGGGTAACGGGGCATGCATCAGGGAGACGATCGCCAGCAGATCCCGGAAGAATATAATTTCTGACTATTTTCTTGTAGCAATTTTTTAAACAGTTATAATTATAATAAATTATTAATATTTTTATTAATTATTTAGATTAATAAATATATAATTGTAATATATATTATAATATCTTATAAAATTATAATTTTTAAATTATAAGGCATTTTAGAGAACGTTTATCTAATTTATAAACGTGTTCATAGGTGCCTGACATTACATGATAAACGATCTTTACTCGTTTACCATACATTATTTTTAGTTACGTGCAAGTCATTGATCGTTTTCGTTCATTAAACTTTTGCTTTCTTAATAAAACTAATAAGGTTCGTTAAACATGGAAATTGAAGATTTCAAATTTTATTGTTTAGTAATGATTAATGCATTTAATTATTTAATTGATTTTGAAGAAAACCAATATCATTACATATTATGGCAATTTTTAAAATTTTATTATTTGACGTATTATATTTAATATTATTTGCTATGCATTAAAGCTCATGCAAAAATATGTCATATAAAATATTTATAATTTTTTATAAAATATAAAATTATATTTTATATTATTTGGTATTCTCGTGAATTTAATAAATATGTCCTCTTCACGATATAAATTAAAAGTAGTTTTAATTTATGTTAATTTAATGTTAATATCTAGGTACCTTTCTTTATCATAAGTATTAGTTTTATTAAAAAGACGGCTATTTGGACAAATCTGTTTACTTGTTGAATAAATATTATTTTGTTGATTTATATATTTTGCTATTTTCTGTTTGATTGTATATTTGTAGTAACTTAGTTTAAAATATCTATTTAAATATTTGTTAATTAAATTATTTAATCAAAACTATTTCATGTGTTTTCTTCTGAAGACAAAGAGGCTCAGAAGACAATCGAGCAAATTGATGAAGTTCAAACGCAATTGGATCGTCTCAACGAAATGGCAAGCGAAGAAATTCTCAAAGTTGAAATCAAGTATAACAAGCAGCGACAACCGCATTACAAGAAACGGGCAGAACTTATCTCAAAGATATCACACTTTTGGGTGACTGTTTTTATCAATCATCCTCAGTTATCGGCTCTTATTGAACCCGAAGACGAAGCGGCTCTTCAGTACCTGCGCACAATTGATATTGATGATTCTGAGGATATTCGTAGCGGATATGCAATGAATAATGTTTAGTAATGAATAATGCATTTAATTATTTAAATGATTTTGAAGAAAGCCAATATCATTACATATTGTTGCAATTCTTAAAATTTCATTATTTAATGTATTATATTTAATATTATTTGCTATGCATTAAAGCTCATGCAAAAATATGTTTCTTGTAAATTTAAATATGCCATCTTTACGATATAAATTAAAAGTATTTTTACTTAATCGTAATTTAATGTTCATATCTAGACATATATCTTCTTTATCACTAATATTGGTTTTATTAAAAATACGAAATAGAACTTTGAATATTGAAATATATCGATGCTTTATAATAAACCCAATATTGATTTAATAATAAATATTTTTGAATTGTAATTCATTGTTTGTCGTTGTTTAATTTAAATATAATAAAAATATTAAAACATAATTTATTGTGGTTTCTATATTGCTTCTTATTAATTAAAGCGTAATTTGAAGATTATATAAGTATGTTATTTAAAGTTTTTGAATTGTTAGAAACTTTAGCTCTATTCACTCGATCAATAGCCTATATTTGTTATAAAACGAATATTTTGTTTATTTTATATATTATTGATATAATTGTTTGTTTTTTGATAAAGTGAAATTCTTTTTTATTTACACAATTGTTAATAAAATAAATTAATTTATTAGTTTATCATTTATTAGTTTATCATTTATTAGTTTATTATTTATTTGTTTACGTACAAAATTCAAGCGGTTGTTTAAAAAACTTGATTTAAATATTATAAATACTAAATAAATTATAAAATCATGCATCTTTGGAGTTGCTAGTGTAATGTGGTTATCGTATACTTTAATAAATAATTATTTACAAAATAATAATTGTTCAATTACCAAATAAATAATTAATTATTTAACAAGATAGCTAATTTAATAAATTTGAAAAATTATAATCGGCTGAAATTTAAAAGTTTGAATGTGTTGAGTAAAATGTTAGTTTTAGTGTTAACACGTTTCAGGTTGAAATCGCTCTTTAAATATTGAGAAAGTCTCAATATTTAATACGAAGAATAACTTATTTTGACGGAACAGCTACAAAAATATAGAAATTCCACCATTTGAAATATATGATCTTATCGTCACATGCGCAAGACAACAATTTAATTACAACATTAACGTCGTGAGCGTCTGTGTATTATAATTTTATTAAGACAAAATAAATCATTTTTTGTAGCATCATAAAAAATAATTAAATAATTCAACTTAATAAGAATCGATGTAAGATCAAATAAATCACAAGTAAAAGTAAATGCTATTAAATATAGTATTTGTAGAATTAAGACGTGGGATACAGCTGTATCAAAAAGTAATAACATATGTGACAAATCAATTGTACCTTTACGCTAGGTGTAGTAGCCACACAAATATGCGTTATTTAATAAATCAATAAAATCTGATGTTGTAGCGATATAATAAAAACATAAAAATACACCTATATTATATTGAAATCCAATATAATATAGAAATAATATAATATCAGAAATCTCTATAATATTAGAAACAATTATTAAAAGTCATTGTTCAATAATGGATAAAAAGGGTATAAAAATTGAATCAGATAATGAACCTATACATGTTTATATTTGAATCCAAAATTGCAAAAAAATCCAACAAAACCTAGGTTAATATGTAGTGCGTTTAAATGTACATTAAAACCACTTTCCGTTTATATGAATCTTAAAGTAATTAAAGCACACTTAAAAAAATATTGTAGGATAATCGAAATTAATACTGGTATAAAACACTATTTAAGTATTAATGGCACAAAAGAATTTTTAGAACACAAAAAGAGTAAATTTTCAGAATATAAATAAGAACGATTTTAGTACGCTTTATACAAATCTGAATTTATCAGATATTAAAGATGCATTAGAAAAATTAATTAATCTTATATTCGGAAAAGGATATATATGTATATGTTATAATAACTATAACACATATCAAACAAAAATTAAACCATCAAGTAAATATAAATATATGGATAAAATATAAAATAAATATAAAAATCCAATAAAACGTAGATTCGTATGTATCTAAATGTCCAGTAAAACCACTTTATGTTTAAATGAATAAAATACTTAAAGTAATTAAAGCGCACTTCGATAAATATTGTAGGGTAATCGAAATTAATACTGGTATAAAACACTATTTCAGTATTAATTCTACAAAAGAATTTTTAGAACAGACAAAAGGTAGAAATTTCAGAATATAAATACACACGAGTTTAGTACGCTTTATACAAATCTAGATGTAGTAGATATTAAAGATGCATTAAAAAATAGTCTTATATTATATATATATATATATATATATATATATAATTTGTTGTTACACCTGCCCTGGGACACACAATGGTGTACTCGTAAATAAATCACTATGTTTTCCTCATGAAGAGGCATAAACACCAGGCAGCATTCTATATATCCTCATCAGATCAAGAAATAGAACCGAATTATTCTCGCAATATTCAAAGTCGCTACATATGCCCAGTCATCCAATGTGTGACGACAAACTTCAACAAAAGTATACGCGTTTCGCTCGAACGGAGCTCATCAGTACCGTGACTTAAATAATCATCCATAGGCACCTTAACACACGCTTAAACAATGTCTAAAGCTCGAAAAACAGAACTACCCTTAATCTGAATCATCAGAGGAAATTTAGCATAAGCTCTGTGCATGACAGTGCGTATTGCGGTTTAACCATGCATCAGGCACTAAATTCCTTTTAATAGAAATGCTGTTTTACAGGGACACTTTAAAGTGTACAAATATATAAAATATAATTTGTTGTTACACCTGCCCTGGGACACACAATGGTGTACTCGTAAATAAATCACTATGTTTTCCTCATGAAGAGGCATAAACACCAGGCAGCATTCTATATATCCTCATCAGATCAAGAAATAGAACCGAATTATTCTCGCAATATTCAAAGTCGCTACGTATGCCCAGTCATCCTATGTGTGACGACAAATTTCAACAACGGTATACGCGTTTCGCTCTAACGGAGCTCATCGGTACCGTGACTTAAATAATCATCCATAGACACCTTAACACACGCTTAAACAATGTCTAAAGCTCGAAAAACAGAACTACCCTTAATCTGAATCATCGAAGGGAATTTAGCATAAGCTCTGTGCATGACAGTGCGTATTGCGGTTTAACCATGCATCAGGCACTAAATTCCTTTTAATAGAAATGTTGTTTTACAGGGACACTCTAAAGTGTGCAAATATATAAAATATAATTTGTTGTTAGAAATTTGTTGTTATATATACTGTTAAAGTATAAATTGAAAAGCAGTCCAGGATCCACGAGGGATTCCATTTATATTTCTAAAATGTTCAGATTGAAACTGGAGCAAAACTCTTCGCTCCAGTTTCAATCTGAACATTATATATATATAATATTATATACGACTATATTATATATATGCTATAATAACTATAACGCCTATCTAACAAAGTTATACCATAAATAAATATAAATATATGGATAAAATTGAATAAATAGAATCCTTAAACATTTTAATAAATCAAAATTATTTAAAAGTAGGGACATATATATTTAGACGAGTAAAAGGTGTTCCAATGGGTGGTAATAGTAGCCCAATTATAGCTGACTTGGTTTTAAGCTTTATAAAATATGAATTTGATCATAACTGTTCAAAAAATAAATCTTAAATATTTGTTTCGATATATTGATGATATTTGTGTATTTAACTCTAATAATTTGTATTCAATAAGCAAATAAATTTATCCAGGTAGCCTCATTCTAAATAAAAACAATGTTAATGATAAAAAAAGTATATATCTAGATATGAACATTAAATTAACATCAATTAAAACTACTTTTAATTTATATCGTAAAGGTAATATATTTAAATTTAGTAGAAACATATTTTTTGCATTAGCATTCCATATATTATGCATACTATATAATATAAAATATAATACATTAAATAATTTAAGAATTGCTATAATATGTAATGATATTGGCTTTCTTCAAAATCATATCAATAATTTAATAGATACTTTTGTT
This sequence comes from Pomphorhynchus laevis, assembly GCA_012934845.2. Taxonomy (NCBI): domain Eukaryota; kingdom Metazoa; phylum Acanthocephala; class Palaeacanthocephala; order Echinorhynchida; family Pomphorhynchidae; genus Pomphorhynchus; species Pomphorhynchus laevis. The sequence goes on along the minus strand of WNNJ02001610.1, from coordinate 3,807 downwards.
AAACTAGGTTACTTTAAAAAATATCATCAAATAGAATTAGCAAAATATATAAATCAGCAAGATATTATTAAAAATATATTTAGACCATTAAGCGGAAAATTTTTTGGATTGATAATAAATAAAATACTTAGTATTAGAAAAAGATACTAGATAATCAAATCTAATAATTTTGAATAATCTAATAACTTTTATTCAAATAACAATCAAAAGTTATAATAATAAAAGCGCCTACCAAAAATTCAACTTTTAAAAATATTCAAAATATATAGATTAAATTGAATTAATCGAAGCGGTAATTATTTTAATAAATCAAAATTATTTAAAAGTATGGATAAGGGTATTAATTAGCAATTATTATATTAATAATAATTACAATTCATATCTGGCTATGATAGCAAACTAATTGTTTGCGAACAATTATGTCTAATGTTTAAGAGACGAGTTTGGAGTTTTAAAGTTTACTTCAAAAGGCTTTTTCTTCTATTTCAGTTTATAAACAAGTACTTTAAGAAATAAAAATGTATTTTAAAATATTGTTAGGTAAAGTCATACTTGTACAAATCACCTTTTTATTATAAATTCCAAAAAAGAGCTTTTAGACAAATTTAAAATATGACAAATTTAAATAAGCATAAAAAAACATAATATAACGTCAATGTTTTAGTCGTATAATATAAGACCAAGAGCAGCTCTAGTCAATAAGCAAGTGTCCCGGGATTTATTGCAGATTGCATCTGAAATAATATTCCTTATCGAACGAATCCTTAAAGTTAGCTATCTAGAATTGTTTTCTTTGTGTATTTTTATCGAGAAAACTTTAGCTATGCTAATAACTTTGCTACCATGGGAAGTATAGTGCAGAATTACATCCAGTTCGAAACAAAGAGTATAGCCATCTTTAAACAAAATATATTAGTGGACAGGAATAAATACTGTCACTTGATATGTCGACAAATGTTTGTAACGCCCTTTTGACTAAACCACTTACAAAATGCAGCAGCCGTATAAATTGATTAAACTCGTCTACTACATGCGAATGAGTAACGAGTAAGAAAATTCAGTCGAGGAAAATTGATTAACGATATGCATTCGTTAAGGAAACCATTTCAATGTAAATATTTGTTCAAGCGAGGTATTATAGATAGATAAAACTCTTACTAGCATTCATAAAACTGAGAAATACATCAATATTACTTAGAAATAAATAAAGTATTGAGATATATTTATTTTTATACATCAAATCAGCTAACTTAGTCTACGTATTTAATGTAATTATAAAATAAACAAAACATAATAATGCTAAATCAAAATTTAATAATAAAATAAATAATTGTTATAAGATTTTTTATTTATTATTTATATCAAGTTAAAATAAAAAATTAAAATTTGAAATAAAAGTCATTTTTATGAATTGACTAATAAATAACAGACATTGTATTAGAATAAGGGTTAGAGGTCATCAGGAGGAACTGCTATGCTATCAGGTTTCGGTCCCTGTTCCTCTATCCAACATAGAAGCAGGGCCAAATACATGCTAATGATGTATTTCCTCTGGTAAAACTATATAGTATCTTATTCTAATACAAAGTATTTTATTTATTATCCATCCATAAAAAATTTCCGCAAATGATTTTAAATATATTTTTATTATTATTGTGTTGATTAATATATTTTACAATTTTTTGTTTGATGGTATTTTTATAGTAACCTAGTTTAAAATATGTATCTATTAAATTATTTAAATGATTTTGAAGAAAGCCAATATCATTACATATTGTTGCAATTCTTAAAATTTCATTATTTAATGTATTATATTTTATATTATATTGTATGCATGAATGCTCATGCAAAAATATGTTTCTTGTAAATTTAAATGTCATCTTTAAGATATAAAGTAAAAGTAGTTTTAGTTTATGTTAATTTAATCTTCATATCTAGATATACACCTCCTTCATCATTAATATTGATTTTGTTAAGAATAAGGCTTTCTAGGTAAATTTGTTCGCTTATTGAATTAAAATTGCTAGAATTAAATACACATATATCATCAATATATCGGGACATATATTTCATATCTTTATAAAATTTAGATTTATTCTTTAAACAGTTATGAACAAATTCATATTCTATAAAGCTTAAAAACAAGCTTAGAAACGGATGTCTGCTACTACGGTTTATTTAATTGTTTCAAAATATTATCCCAAGCTATTTGTAAAATAATACTGTACATTAATAATATATAATTAATAATTAATAATTAATTAATAATTAATAAATCTGTAGTATAATAGATGTATTTATTAGAAATAAATATATTTATTTCTAAATATAGATGTTCCTACTTTTAAATAATTTTGATTTATCAAAATAGTTAAGGATTCTAGTAATTCAATTTTATCCATATATTTATATTTACTTGATGATTTAATTTTTGTTAGATAGGCGTTATAATTATTATAACATATATATGTATATCTTTTTCCGAATATAAGGTTAATTAATTTTACTAACGCTTCTTTAATATCTATTAAATCTCGATTTGTATAAAGCATACTTAAATCGTACGTATTTATATTCTGAAAGTTTATTCCTTTTGTGTGTTCTAAAAATTCTTTTGTAGAATTTATACTGAAATTGATTTCCAGTATTTCTGTGGTCGTTCATCAGTATTTCTGTGGTCGTTCAAGTAACGAAAGACTTGCCAAATCCTTCTTGCGAAAATGAGGATTAAACTTTTTAGTCATCGAAATTACGAGTGGTTTGTAGCTTTAAAAAATTGTTTATTTCTTATTGATTAATTTTAAAATGATACAGTTAAAAACAATAGCAATTTAATTTTAAAATGACAATACATTTTAAAATGACACAGGGAACTGTGTGATTTTAAAATAAGCCAATAAGATATAAACAATTTTTTCAAGCTACGAACTACTCGTAATTAATTAAAATAATTAATTATCTACTAATTAATTAATTATTAGATATGTGTTATAGTTATTATAACATATATATATATATATCTTTCCGAATATAAGATTAATTAATTTTTCTAATGCATCTTTAATAAATTTTTATCAAAATTTGTATAAATCGTACTAAAATCGTACGTATTTATATTTTGAAAATTTATTCCTTTCGTGTTCTAAAAATTATTTTGTAGAATTAATACTGAAATAGTGTTGTTATACCAGTATTAATTTCGATTACCTTGCAATATTTTTAAAGTGTGCTTTAAAAATTTAAGTATTTTATTCATATAGACAGAAAGTGGTTTTAATGTACATTTAAACGCACTACATATGAACCTAGATTTTATAGGATTTTTATGTAATTTTACTAACGCTTTTTTAATATCTACTAAATCTAGATTTGTATAAAGCGTACTAAAATCGTACGTATTTATATTTTGAAAATTTATTCCTTTCGTGTTCTAAAAATTATTTTGTAGAATTAATACTGAAATATTGTTTTATACCAGGATTAATTTCGATTACCTTACAATATTTTTTCAAGTGTGCCTTAAAGTATTTTATTTGTATAAACAGAATGTGGTTTTAATGTGCATTTAAAAGGTAGATATGAACCTCGATTCTATTGATTTTTTTGTAATTTTGTTTTCTAGTATAATATTATAATAATGTAATATTATAATATTTATAAGTTTCTAAATATATTATGAATATTATAAAAGATTATATTATATTAGAATATATTAGAATTAATACTGAATATATTTAAGGATATTAAATATATTAAATATATATATTATTATATAATATAATAATATATATTATAATATATATTTAT
>WNNJ02000162.1:0-35540 GCA_012934845.2 Pomphorhynchus laevis | reverse complement strand
TAAAAAGCAGAAAAATTAAAGGAGGTGATATATGTGTTGCTCATTAAGCATTTTGTATACCATCGATCTTCCTATCCAACATTGTTATCTCTTCTTTCTTTCATTCGTATTTATTAATCCACTTTCGAGGATGACTGTTTTCATGATGTGACCTGGATTTTCACACATGTGTCTTCTGATGCAAATTCTTCCGGAAATGCTATTGTATGTCAATTGTATTATTGCTGTGTGAGTGCAAATTTTAATTTCAAAAGTGATACTACTGAAGAAAGGAAACTACCCGAAAGCTTTAGATTTCGGAAAGTATATATACTGATGTTGGTACTTAACTGAACTACACTTAACGATTAGCATATATTAGTCACTACTAGACGTCAGAGATGATCGGCAGAGCACATCAGTTGTATGAGCTATCTCAATGACATTTCGGCTGCCTGCGTGACTCTTCAAAAATAGCATGCTGATCGTTGAGTGTATAGTCCAGTCAAGTACCGGCAGCCCGTTGTTATCAAGCATCTTTGATGCAACCTGTATAATATGTATAACGAATCATTTCAAGGATCCAACGAACTACGCGAGATAGCAACCAATAAATCGCATGATATGGATAGAGATGGTATGATAAAAAGTTTCCAGTGTACGAGATTTTGCCACTGGAACTTGAGTAATCTTTTAGAAATGCTCTGTTTCAAAAGTCACGCAGGTAGCCGAAACGCAGGTATTGAAACGGCTTATATTCCTGATGAACACTGTCTGTTATCTCTGACTTCTTTTAGTGACGAATAGTATGCTGATCGTTGAGTGTTGTCCGGTTGAGTACCGACAGCGATTTTCAATATATTGCAGAATTCTAATGAAATCATAAAACGTTGTTATCAAGCATCTTTGATGCAAACTGTAAGATATATATTGATTTTTTTTATTTTCATAATGACTTTTTATTTTTTCTTTATAAGTTATCAAAAATATAATTTTCCCAATTTTTTATCATATATGTATTTAAGCTTTCGCTATTAATTAGCTTTTAAATGTAAGAATTAATGTCATGATATAACAAATTGTAGATTTTATTTTTATTGAGGTTATTATTTAATCTATATTTATATCTTATATAACTTAGCCTATCATAATCGTTAATTAATCCTTGATGTATTGAACAAATGATATCTTTAGAAAAACTTCTTATATTTACATAAAGATCTTTTAGCTTATTATCTCTTAAAAGTTGTTTTGATATTTCTAATTGTTCATTTATATACATATCTTTTTAATATTTTTAACTCTATTTTTCCTATTCCTTTTATCACCATGACTTCTTGGTTTGCGTTTAACCGGATTGTTATAATATAGTTGTTTATTATGTATTATACTACTTCTGCCAATTCCTTGTACCACGTCATTCAATCCTAATGGGTACATGGAATTAAGCGTTTTAATCGAAAAATCTTCTTTATCTAATAGTTTTTGATTTAATATTGGTTTTCTTCGATAATATGTTCTAAAATAAATAATTTACAGTTTTTATATCATGTCCTATTAATCTCATATGTTTATGAAAATTAGTTTGACTATTATGTTGTATATTATATATGTGTTGCCTAAACCTAGTTTTTAACATTTGATATGTTTTCCAACATATTGCAATCCACATGTACATTGTATTAGATACACTACTCCTGCGGTATTGCAGTTACAATTATTATTAATATTTAATGAAAAACATTTTTTTTGTCGTATTACTTACAATACAATTATTATTTATAACATCACAAACTATACATTTTTTCTGTTACATTTAATAAATTAAAATTTGTTGTCCTTAATTGTGTTTCTAATCTTGTAAAGTTCAAAGTTCATATAACATTATTATATTATAACTTTTAACAATTCTTTTTCAGTGTCGTCACCAGGTTTGGTTTGCTCAGATTCTTAGCTCAAATTGTAATTTGCATCAATCAGTTTTTAAAAAACGGAATGAAAGTTTTTTAAAAACCTTATGAAACTTTTTATCAGGAAGCAATTACTTTAAAGGGAATTTAATGTAAATTAGAACGTTTTATGAAAATGATGTGTAAATTAAATATAATAATCTGTACATTTACCATATTGAGAGAATACAAATAGCAATTTTAAATCGACTGTCATTTTCGTTGAATCTGCATATTACATTGTGGTTGAGTATTTTATTTAAAACTCACGTCCATTTTTTCAAGAAAAATACTTATAATTGCATTTTGCTATAGAACACTGCATTAGTCGTATTCTGAGCAAGGCGTAGGTGCGATTAATGTAAAATTATTTATAAGTAAGAGTGTTTATTGCTGATCATATAATGAAATCATAAAATATCCTAAAAATCAATATATACAGTTTTTAATAAAATAATGCCTGATTAACTGAAGAAATAAGTTGATTCAAATTTTTATTTTTATGAAATTATCGAGTGATTGTAGCAATTCTGTAAGCGTACTACGATTTACTATTTTACATTTTTTCTTTTATAATAAACATATTGGAATCTTTAATTAAAATTATTTTTAATAAATGACACTTGTATAAAATGATGAAGACGTTGAGCTATAAAATAATTTACTTTGCGTGATATTTTAAATCAGCATTAAAATCGACATTAAGAAAATACGACAAAAGTTGGTTGTATAAACAATTTTTTAGGTTAACTGTTTATATATATGCAAATGTTTAATGTTATATTTGTAAAAATTGAAATATTTGCTGATTTTATAAACATCTACTCTTAATATTAATAATTTAGCAATTTAAACAATTAGATAATAAAGTAATTTAATAATTCGCAATTAAACATCAGCTTTTGATTATTTTTAAAACACAAAAACCACAGGAATATTATCTTTTATGTGTGTTCTGAAAATTCTTGTGTGCAATTTATACTGAAATAGTGTTTTATGCGAGTATTAATTTCTAATTTAATTATAATTTATAATTTCGTGACAAATAAAACTATTTACTTGGATTATTTAATCATTTACTTTTTATTCGTAAAGAATTGTAATTTAATCATTTGCTTTTTCATCATCGTCAAATGTAGAAGATAAATGGCGACATCACGTACACATTCGCAAATAGCTAAAAACTAGTAACATGCTACGTGCCCGTATTTTTATTAAGATGTTTACTAAATACAATATTTGTGGATAACACAAGTAAAAAAACTGAAATCAAGAGTGTAGTATTTAATATTAGCAGTGTAAAAAGACAAAAGAGTGATGAATCCGATTTGATGGTTTGTACAACAGATTTTATGGGATGTATCTTAAAACCCTGTTGGCAAATTTCGATTCCAAGCTATTGCTAACTATTTACTCTTGCTTGGCTATTACAGTAGGTTTATTGGCTGTATTAGTGATTTTACGTAATATTCTGTATGATTTAATATCGAATCGATTATCTAGTATATCACATAGCGTTGATAACATTATTGATAGTAGGAAGACCCGGACCACCGTCGATTGGCTACTTATATTATTAACAGTATTTATGCTCATAATTGCAAGTCTATTCCAAGTTGAGCAGACACGTGAGTCAGTCGAAATAGTTCAATGTATATTTTCAATTTTTGCTTGGTTCGTATTCTTTCTAACAAAAGTCATATTTCTTAATAAATTCACGAGAATAATAGTACCTACAGCTTATGGAAGAAGATACGCTATTTATTTTATTTGCCTTGTTTGTGTAAGCGAATTGATTCCCATATTTGCTTGGATATCTAAAGAATTTATAAATCCGAAATCTGGAATTATATCTCCTACTCATCACCAAAATTTGTTCACTACAGAAATGCACGAAACCGTGGTAAATAGCTTTATTTCACAGTTTACAACCACGCCTTCTAACTTTACCAATTTAATTTATGTTAAAAACACTTCAAACCAAACTAATTATACAGAGTACATATGGTCAAAACGTTGTTTCTATTTAATTTACACTATGATAATCCCCATAGTATTATGCTGGCTAACCTTACTAAACTGCCTTTTTTGCTTTACAGAAGTGATTTCTATAAAATGTTGTTGTTACAAATGGGTCATTATTCGCTGGGCTTCGATTTTGACATTAACTTGTTTCTCCGTAATCAACTTTCTCTTTTACAGTTACTTTTCAATAGCACATTGCTCTAAAGCGATAAATATTTGTAGGGATTCGCAAAGAAAACATACTCGGTATAACATGTGGGTATTCATGATCCAGTGCGTTGCGGCTATACTGATTCATTCTATTTTACTCATTGAGCATGAACGCGTTAATGAACGAAACTATTTTAACAGAGTTCAAGTTAGTGATGTTTTTCATGATGAACAGTTGTTCATGCAAGAATATGTTAAAAGTCTACTAGAATCAGAAACGATGCTTTCCCTTTCAAGTAGAAAATCGTTAAGTCGACAAAGTTCTCAGTACACTCGCATTTTAAGTAAACAACAAGCTTCAAAAAGCACACAAAAATCGGATCGGTGTGGGCAACACACAACAAACACTATCGGTCTAAAGTTTTTGAAACTTAGACCTACAAATTAAAATACACCAAATTTGTAGAATCAATGATGCATATATCCAATATTTTATCTTATATATTAAGCTTAAAACTATTTTTAAGCATAAGAACGCTGTGGTCAAAATTACTTTTAATAAAAAGTCATTCTCTTTTAATAAATAGTCACAACTTTTTTATAAACCAAAAATTTACAAATTATATAAGCTAACTAAGTCTACGCGTTTTGTTTTATATATAAATTTAGAAATAAATATTTTAATCTTAAGATTTTAAGAGAATTTTTAAAATTCTATTTTTATGAATTGATTAATAAATAACAGACGATATATCAGAATAAAGATAATAGGTCATTAAAAGAACTACTTTGTTATCGGGCCTCATTCCTTATACTAAATTAATCATAACAGGATGCCAAATACATGCTAATGATGTATTTCCTTTAATACATCTTAGAGGCAAAGATGTTGAGGTGGACTCCCCGAATTACGAGTATTAATCGTATTCAAAACGAAAGTCTTAGGATAAAATATGGTGTAGCCACGATACTCGACAAGCAAGGCGCCACTTGATTACGGAGATACGATCATATTCTTCGCGCTAAGAAATACACACGGTCAAGGATTGATTCGACTTCAAAGTAGATGGAAAGTGCCAGGTAGGAAGGCCAGGAAAACCATGGAACGGCATTATAATCCGATATGTTGCGAACGTTGGCCTGCAACCGAGATACGCCGCAAAGTATTCCAAATTAGCAGACCCTGCCACTATACGGGACAAATGATTTAGAAAAAGAGGAACAAATGTAGTTCCTTTGATAAAATTTGATTATCTGATGTAATCTCTGATTCTAAGACTTAATCAAAATAAGTTTTGTTTAACACTTTCCAAAATTAGTTTTGTTTTTTTAAGCGCGGTGATCTCAAATATGTAGAAATTTAAATATAAAGGGCAAACACAATCTTAGCTTTTATTTTTCTCAACATAACACTCTAAGTAAGTTGTCTTTTCTAGTAGCCAGATGGAGAAATATCCAAGTACTCCCTGACGAGCACCTCCCAAAGGAGAAAATATTATTATACATTAAATCAGCCTGTTCTACAAGGCTACTATTTCGCAATAGTAAAAATTTTCTTCTCTTCAGTGTTATTTAAAATCAGCAAGGCAGATTTCCTTGATAAAAGATCAGTAAATTAGATAAGTCAACTGAGTCTAAGTCAATTGAGTCTAATTTTTATATAATTTCTATATTCATATTTAAAAAGCTTTATTATGATATAATGATAAAAGAAGTTAATTATAATGATTTAAATGTAAACCTTACATATGAATGTAGTGATGTAAATTTAGAAACAATTATTACAAGTCATTGTTCTATAATAGATAAAAAGGGTATAAAGGTTGAATCAGATAATAAAACTATACCTATAATATATTGAAATCCAAAATTACATAAAAATCCAATAAAATCTTGGTTCATATGTAGTGCGTTTAAATGTACATTAAAACCACTTTCTGTCTATATGAATAAAATACTTAAAGTAATTAAAGCACACTTTAAAAAATATTGCAAGGTAATCGAAATTAATACTGGTATAAAACACTATTTCAGTATTCATTCTACAAAAGAATTTTTAGAACAGACAAAAGGAATAAATTTTCAAAATATAAATACATGCGATTTTAGTACGCTTTATACAAATCTAGATTTAGTAGATATTAAAGATGCATTAGAAAAATTAATTAATTTGATATTCGGAAAAATATACACATATATATGTTATAATAACTATAACGCTTATCTAAAGATAAATCATCAAGTAAATATAAATATATGGATAAAATTGAATTAATAGAATCCTTAAATATTTTAATAAATCAAAATTATTTAAAAGTAGGGACATCTATATTTAGACAAATAACAGGTGTTCCGATGGGACTTAATAGTAGCCCAATTATAGCTGACTTATTTTTAAGTTTTATAGAATATGAATTTGTTCATAACTGTTTAAAAAATAAATTTAAATTATATATAGATATAAAATATGTTTCGATATATTGAAGATAGGTGTATATTTTACTAACAATTTTTATTTAATAAGCGAACAAATTTATCAGGGTAGCCTCATTCTTAATAAAATTAATATTAATGATAAATAAGGTATATATCGAGATATAAACATTAAATTAACATCAATTAAAACTACTTTTAATCTATATCGTAAAGATGACATATTTAAATTTACAAGAAACATATTTTTGCGTGAGCATACATGCATACCATATAATATAAAATATAATACATTAAATAATGCAATTTTAAGAATTGCAACAATTTTTAACGATATTGGTTTTCTTCAAAATCATTTAAATAATTTTATAGATGCATACTTTAAACTAGGTTACTATAAAAATACCATCAAACAGAAAATAGTAATATATATATCAACACAATCGTTATCGGAAAATTTTTATGGATGGATAATAAATAATATACTTTGTATTAAAATAAGATACTATATAATCAAATTTAATCAGAATAAATACGTACTTAGCACGTATTTTTCCCTGCACCTTTGTTGGGTAGAAGAGTTATGGGACGAAACCTGATAGCATAGCAGTTCCTCCTGATGATCTATAATCCTTATTCTGATACAGCGTCTGTTATGTATTAGTCAATTTATAAAAATGACTTTTATTTTAAATTTTAATTTTTTATTTTAACTAGATATAAATTATAAAAAATCTTATAACAATCGTTTATTTTATTATTTAATTATTAAATTTTGATTTAGCATTATAATGTCTTGTTTATTTTATAATTATATTAAATACAAAGACTCAGTTAGCTGATTTGATTTGCTCTACTGACATGTTATTTTTGATTTGTGGACTTTGTTTTCCCGGTAATATGACCTCTGTCAGAAATACTGAAACTATGTATTATTGATTACGACGTTATTATTATTATTTCTTATTTTCAAGCAACTTTGATGAATTAATAATCTTAAAAAATGGAGAAGGTTGCATCGCTAGATGTTTACACTTTAAAATGTAAACTGCTTCACGTGATCACGTGAAGCAGTTTTGAAGCTATTGATCACGTTTAAGAGATCAATAGCCAATAGCCAGGGCGCGTAGCGCGTGGAGTAAAGGTTTTAGATCTTTATAGATCTTGTTCAAGCTTGCAACCGCCTTAAGCAGGGCAGCCAACTGTCAGATGCTGCTGGATTGCCCGTTGTAAGTTTAGTCTTAGTCAACTAAACTAGGTGGCGACACCGAAAAAGCAACGTTAAAAATTATGACTTAACAAAAGTTACATGTACTTAAAAAAGATTGGAAAAATACGTAAGAACTAATTATTTTAATTTTAACTTTTAAACGTAACAGAAAATATTGTATAGTTAGTGATGTTATAAATAATAATTGTATTGTAAGTAATACGACAAACAAATGTTTTTCATTAAATATTAATAATAATTGTAACTGCAATACCGCAGGTGTAGTGTATCTAGTACAATGTACATGTGGAATGTCAATATATTGGAAAAAACAAATCAAATGCTAAAAACTAGGTTTAGGCAACACATATATAATATACAGCATAATAGTCAAACTATAGTTGATAAACATATGAGATTAATAGAACATGATATTAAAAACTGTAAATTATTTATTTTAGAACATATTGTTGAAGAAAATTAGACAATATTAAATCAAAAACTATTAGAAAAAGAAGATTTTTGGATTAAAACGCTTAATTCCATGTACCCATTAGAATTGAATGACGTGGTACAAGAAATTGGCAGAATTAGTATAGTACATAATCAACAACTATATTATAATAATCCGATTAGACGCACTTTAAGTAGTTATTGCTATAAAAAGAATAAGAACAATAGACTTAAAAATATTAATAATGATAAGTATGTATATACATAAACAATTAGAAATATTAAAATAACTTTTAAGAGATATCAATCTAAAAGATCTTTATGTAAATAAAAGAAGTTTTTCTAAAAATATCATTTGTTCAATAAATTAAAGATTAATTCACATATAATAGACAGTTATTGTAATATAAAATTCTATAATCAGGCAATAAATGTTAATAATAGCAATAAAAAATATACACTGACCATAAACTTTATTAATAAAAGTATAGATAACATAAATATAGGAAGACTTTTAAATAAATCTAAAAGTAAAGAAATAATAGGACCGGATTTAAGTAAATATATTCCTAAAATAAGGTATAAGTTGTTATCGTCATTAGGACGAAAAATTTGTAATTATAATAAATAATTGAAATCAATATGTAACGATAATATTAGAAGCATCATAGAAACTGCATGCAATAGCAAAAGTCTTAATTTTAATAAAATAAATGAACATATATGCACTCATAATCTAAAACTAATTAAAAACAATAAATTAAGGAAAATGCTATCAAAAGGATATAAATATCTATTAAATAATAATAGAAATAAGATTTACAATTCGTTATATAATGACTTGAATGCTTACTTTAGTAAGCGGATTAATAGTAAAGCTTAATTCCATCAAAGATAAACATCTGGAAAACTTATATATTAGATAAAATTAGAGAAAAAATAAAAATAACAAACAATTATAAAAGGAAAGATCAAATAAATAAAGTTAAAAATACAGAACTTACTAAATTAAAGCATAACTATATAATAACAACTATTGATAAAGCTAGTAATAACTTTGTCTTCATATGCAAAAAGCTTTATTATGATACACTGATGAAAGAAGTTAATTATAATGATTTGAATATAAACACAACATATAAATGTAGTGATTTAAGTTTAGAAACAATTATTACAAGTCATTGTTCTATAATAGATAAAAAGGGTATATAAATTGAATCAGATTATAAAACTATACCTATATTATATTGGAATCCAAAATTACATAAAAATTCAATAACATCTAGGTTCATATGTAGTGCTTTTAAATGTACATTAAAACCACTTTCTGCTTTCTGTTTATATAAATAAAATACTTAAATTAATTAAGGTACACTTCAAAAAATATTGTAGGGTAATCGAAATTAATACTGGTATAAAACACTATTTCAGTATTAATTCTACAAAAGAATTGCTAGATGGATAATAATATACTTTGTATCAGAATAAGATACTACATAATCAAATTTAATCAGAAGAAATACAGCCTTAGCACGTATTTGGCCCCTCTGCTTTGTTGGGTAGAAAAGTTAGGGGCCGAAACCTGATAGCATAGCATTTCCTCCTGATGATCTATAATCCTTATTCTGAGACAGCGTCTGTTATGTATAAGTCAATTTATAAAAATGACTTTTATTTTAAATTTTAATTTTTTATTTTAACTTGATATAAATTATAAAAAATCTTATAACAATTATTTATTTTATTATTTAATTTATTAAATTTTGATTTTGCATTGTTATTATGTTTTTTTTATAAAAATATTAAATACATCGACTCAGTTGGCTAATTTGATTGTTGTAAGTCAATTGTATTAAGTTGGTAGTAATGAATCAGAACAGCTACAGATATACGTATTGTATACTATTTACAAGCTAAAAATAATGAAAAATAAAAGTTGTAAATTATAAATATAAGATTTAATTATAAAAACTTATTAAATATAAGTTTTATTATTTTAATTATAAATTATAATAATAAGATTTCATATCATTTATATATAAAGTTAGAATTTAAAATAAAATTCTATTTTTATGAATTGACTAACAAATATTTACGATGTATCAGAATAAGGATTAAAGGTAATCAGAAGGAACTTCTATGTTATCAGTTTTCGGCAACTATTCTGCGACCCAACATAGCAGCAGCTCGGCCAAATACGTGCTAATCACGTATTTCCACTGATAAAATTTGATTATTTAGTGTATATTTCTAATACAAAGTATATTATTTATTATCTATCCACAAAAATTTCTGCTTTAGAGCTTAAATATAATTTTAATAATATTTGTTGATTTATATATTTTACGATTTTCTGTTTGATTTTATTTTTTAGTAACCTAGTTCAACATATGTATATATTAAATTATTTAAGTAATTTCGAAGGCAGTCAATATCATTTACATATTATGGTAATTCTTAAAATTTGATTATTCAATGTATTATAATAATTTTATATGGTATGCATGAATGCTCATGCAAAAATATGATTATTGAAATTAAAATATCATCTTTACGATATAAGTTAATAAAATTGTAATTGATGTTAATTTAATGTTAATATTTAGATGTAGAACTTCTTTATCATAAATATTAGTTTTATTAAGAATAAAGCTACCTGGATAAATTTGTTCAGTAATTAATTAAAAATTATTATAGTTCAATACCCATATATCATCAATATATCGAAACATATTTCAAATCTTTAAAAAGTTTTTATTTATTTTAAAACACTTATGAATAAATTCATATTTTACAAAGCTTAAAAAAGTCAACTATTATTTGGGTTACTATTACCTCCAATTTTTTATAATTTTGGATTACAATATAATATAAAAATGTTTTTTATTAATAGGTCAATCCATATATGTTTATCCATTATAGAACAGTGACTTGTAGTAATTGTTTCTAAACTCAACTCACTAGTTCATATGTTAGATTTACATTTAAATCATTAGAATTAACCTCTTTAATCAGTATATCATAATAAAGCTTTTTGCATATGAAGACAAAGTTATTACTAGCTTTATCAATAGTTGTTATTATATAGTTATCCTTTAATTTAGTAAGTTCGGAATATATATTTATTGATTTTATTTCCTATCATAATTGTTTGTTATTTTTAGTTTTGTTTTAATCAAAATATCCTTTATTTCCCATACTTTTTGATTTAATATTGACTTATTTTCTTAAATAACATATTCTGAAATAAATTACAGTTTCGCTTTTTCGAAACTTTTTAAATTAATACTTTTTTCCTTGCCTTTATCACTATTTTTCAGACTATCCATCCTGCAAATAAAATTTCGAGATAATTCTTTATCGAAAATATGTGCTAACGAAGAGCAATTTTGTAGGCATTGACGAGCAATGTACGATGATGAACGTTGATGATAAATTTAACGTTTCAGACAATATATTGAGTAATAGCTGCTGACAGTTGCTCTTTAGATAAATGTGGTTATTTTAATGACCGAGTATCAATAAGTATTTTCAATGATGTTGTTTTATAACTATTTAAAAACAAAATACTTGAGGAAGTATAAAAGTTTTCTGTCTATGTAAGTATAAATTGTATTAATACAAATATCTGTAATTCAATCAAATGCATACTGTCCTAATTAAAGCAAATATTTGTAATGATATTTGTTTAAAGCATATACAAATTAGGATGATATTGTATATTATCGTAGCAAGATAATTGAATTATATTAGATTATCCAAACGAGTAATTTATTGATATAAAATATGTATGTTGAGATGATGTTCGACTGCGTTTAGCATTGCGTACCTTACATTTTTGTCATTTGCCCTATATTACGGTGAATTAAAATTAGTAGTATCGATTTATTAACATCCATTTCTAAAATTGCAAGCTTCGGCATTTTAAATGGTTAAATAATGATCAATTATTGATAAAGAATGTTTGTAGCTGGATCATAATAAAGGAGGAAAATTTTATTTGATTTTTGCTAATCTCTGTTGGCATCTTCAAAAAATTAGAATAAATAAAATTACAATTATAATTTTCTGAATATGCTAACAGAGGTTAGCGAAATATCGAATAAAATTTGCCTCCTTTATTTTGATCCAGCTTCAATAATTCTTAATCAATAATTGATCATTCATAATAATTCAATTGTATTTAATAAGCATTTCTGCTTTTAAGATATCGGAGTAAGTGATATCACGGTTTTGTTTTGCTAAATTAATCAAAACTAGCAAATTTCTTTGCGACCGATAGCATCAACATAATTAATAATAAAAATTACATTATAGTATAATAATGTAATAAAATTATAATTTACTATAATAAATTATCATGGTGATTACAGTAATAATTTGTTTCAAATACTTTGATTATGGGTAATATTTAATTTAATTCAAATTTAAATATATAGATAAAATTGAATTAAAGAAGCCTTGAATATTTTTATAAATCAAAATTATTTAAAAGTATGAAATCTAAATTCAGATAAGTAAAAGGTGTTCAAATGGGAGGTAATAGTAGTCCAATTATAGCTGACTTATTTTTAAATTTTAAAGAATTTGAATTTGTTTATAACTGTTTAAAAACTAAATCTAAATTATATAAATATATGAAATATATGTTTCGATACGTTGATGTTATATGTGTATTTAATTCTAACAATTTTTATTCAATTAGTGAACAAATTTATCCAGAAAGCCTTATTCTTAACAAAACCAATATTAATGATAAAGAAGGTGCATATCTAGATATGAACATAAAATTAACATTAACTAAAACTACTATTAATTTATATCGTAAAGATGACATATTTAAATTTACAAAACATATTTTTGCATGAGCATTCATGCATACCATATAATATAAAATATAATACATTAAATAATGAAATTTTAAGAATTGCAACAATTTGTAACGATATTGGTTTTCTTCAAAATCATTTAAATAATTTAATCATTTAATCATTTGATAAACTAGGATACTATAAGAATAACATCAAACAGAAAATAGTAAAATATATAAATCAACACAATAGCATTAAAAATAAATTTAAAATGGTTAACGGAAAATTTTTATGGATGGATAATAAATAATATACTTTGTACTAGAATAATATACTTGATAATCAAAGTTTATCAGAAAAATACGTATTTTCCATGTATTTGGAACCGCTGCTAAGATGGGTTGAGGAATAGGGAAGAAACTGATAACATAGCAGTTCATTCTGATGACCTATATTCCTTATTCTGATACATCGCATGTTATTTATTAGTCTAGTCATAAAAATTGACTTTTATTTTAAATTTTAATTTTAAATTTTAATTCGATATAAATTATATAAAATCTTTAATAACAATTATATTTTATTTATAATTATTTATTATTTGTTTTATTTAGCATTATATTTAATTTATAACAAGTATAAAATACGTAGACTCAGTTAACTGATCTGATTTAATTATTTAGCGACAAACATGTGAACGCAACCATCCACATTACGCTTTGCAATTTTATTAACGACACAAAGCTATTATTGATGCAATATTGTTGCGTCATCAACAATATTATCAACCATACGATAAGATGCATTCTTCTGCACCAATAAAAGTAACTTTGCATTGATATTTGTGGATAAAAGCCAAACTTGTTTCTATTAGTTTTTTAAAACTTTTGCAGTCCTGAAGATGATGACATGAGCTATTAAAATATGTTGATGTAATTTTTTGGAATAAAACTTCATCACTTCCTTCTTTCCTGTAAATTCATAGGGGATTTAAAAAAATAAACTGATATTTTTAATATATTTTATTTTGTATGTGCACATCCGACAAACAAATATATTTGTAAAATTAATCAGTTACAAAACAAAAAAATACAAATCGTTGATAGGCAGTACTGCAGCTTAAATAAATCGCTTTTATAAGCCCATAAGCATAAATCATTTCCTAGCGTATTTTTGACAACGAAATCGGGCTATATAGAAGATAAACCGATTCCTGTAATTAGATGTTAATTTTTGTATTCTTTTTTTCTCTGATACGAACGAATAGGCAATACGTTATTATTTCATTAATTTTTTAAAAATCAATAAAAAGTTCATTCACAGGATATAAAACTAATTTTAGCATATAACACCCAAAGGAATTTAGTGTGACAAGGACATAAATTTTAGTTATATAACAATGAGATTTATACATGTCATATGAATAGATAGCATTGATCGAAAGAGAAACAAAAATCACTTTTAAACTACTTTTATGCTACTTTTACGGCAGTGATCATCACATATGACACATCAATATATGCTCTTTGTGATAGCAGTCCCAGTAACAAGGCAGCATGTAACATTGGTCGCCTTATCGATGTCATTAGTTTATATTCTTTACTAAAATATATAGCAGAAACTAGACTAGATATAGATATGTAATTTACAATTTAATTTGCTATACAAAGTACACAAAAGTGCAGCTCTTACAAATATAAGAGTCGCACTCACTCACTAATATAAATAAGGTTTGTTTATAAAAATTCTTAAAATTAATATTTTTATATTTTCAAAAATATGAGAGCTTTAAAAATGACTTCTAGGTTATTAGACAGTACAATTGTAATTTAATAATACATTATGCTGTAAATCGATCGTTCACTTATATGTTTTAATTATTGTTGAAACAGGAGAGAATTAAATATTTTTAAATAAAAATTATTCGAATTTTTAATAATCTACCGCTACCATCATTAAACCTAAAAATGTTATTTATTCATGAAGCGTGTAAAGTGTAATTATTTTAAAGTCAAATTTAGTTAAACAATTATTTAAATTATTTAATTAGTCAAATAATTATTTTACTTAAGTCAAATAATTATTTAAATTATTTAATTATTTCTAATTAATAAGTGTTATTCGAATTTTTAATAATCTACTGACACCATCATTAAACCTAAAATAATGGAGCGTGTAAAGTTCAACCATTTTAAAGTCGAATTTTCAATAGCTAAATGCTATATATATTTAATGTATATAAAAATTTATATATAGTATATAAATATAATTTATATATTTAGTATATAAAAACAATAAAATACAATAAAAGTGTTCAAAAATTTAAAGTTGTACAATTGCTATAGCGCAACATTTCAAAAGACTAGATGTTATTACACTTTATACTAAATTCACTATTGTTAAAGGCTATACAGTTAGCATCTGAATTACTTGTAGATACGGAGTTTTGCAAGCATTTGGTTGCTTTGGATTGAGTTATCATGTTCAAATTATGTACCTCAAACATTAATTTCTTTTTGAAAATGAAATGTAGGATCAAGTCGTTGGTTTATCTATGGGTAATCCTTTTGCTGTAGTACTTGAATAGTTATATATGATAAAATGGGAATTGACACGCTTTAAAATATGAATGAAATTCACATATGACTTAAGGATGCATATGATGCATTTATACTTTTGATGAAACCGTTAGACAAAGATTTCATCTCGGATAGACAAAATAACGTATATAAGAATATTCAATATTACTTGGCAAAGAAAGAATATTGTCTGCTATATTTTCTCGATGTAAATATAATTAGATATTCTAGAATTCTTCTGATAGTGGCACGACATTATCCTTACGGGTATTGTTTCAATTCTTGATACAGCAGCATGGTACTAATCAGTTTGGTTGGGTCTCATCAATTGCTGACGCAGACCTACATTTCACGTTTCGACCCTTATTATATGTTTACTCCGTACACTGATGCTGATCAGATTTGAATTCAGGACATCTGTATGGCAATTCAACGTTACATCCACTAGGCTGGCTGCTTCACAGGTGTAGATATGCATTTCTATATATTACTTTTGTTATGAGATCATATTCTAACAATCTATTATAAACCTACCCTATGTGTGTGATCCGATATCCACATGACTGTTTTTCATTCTGGCACTTAAAATAAATGTTTTTAATTTAACTTGATTGCATCAGTGAGCTGAAATATAGCAGAAATCAGATCATTAACTGAGTCTACGTATTTTATATTATTTATAAATTAAAAATAATGCCAAATAAAATTTAAATAATTTAATATTAAATAATTATATAATTATAAATAATTATAAATAATTATAAATAATTAATAATTGTTATATAAGATTTTATATAATTTATATCAAGTTAAAATTTAAAATCGAAATTTAAAATAAAATTTTAAATTTCGATTTAAAATCGTCTGTTATTTATTAATCAATTTTATAAATTGATTAATAAATAACAGACGATGTATAAGAATAAGGATTAGAGATCATCAAGAGAAAATACAATGTGTATATTTTTTTGCGAAACCTGATGTCACAAAATCAGGTTGACAAAAATCCTTGTCAAAAAATTAGCAAAGATTGAAATGTGATGAACCAGGGGTGTTAACATTCCTTAAAAGTGAAAGATTTCCGCGGCTTTATTACCTTTATATAGAACCAAGCTAATGTTTAAGTCGATTTCTGAAAGGGAAATAGATAATATAATTCATTAATTTTTTCGTAATAGATATTCAACTTGGACAATCTAAAAGTTTTATTTCGAAGTTCATAATCTTAGAACTAGACTGGTTGGACATTAAATAATGAGAAAATATACGGGTATACCCTATATTTGATGATAGGTGAAACAATAAATTAGCTAAACATTTAAAATGTTCAAAAAAAAGCTAAAAAACAGTTGTTTCTAATATAAAAATGTTTAAAATAAAAATATCTTTGAACGCAAACAACATTACAATAAGGATAGTGTTGTATATAAAATGCCAAGTGAGGATTGCGATTAGATATATATGTCAATAAGGACAAGGGTTCATTTAAACGTATTGACGAGCACAAAGATGCTGCTTAACAAGGATCAGGATCCGAGAGTGTTATATATCTTTATATATGTTATTTTGGATATTATATATGTTATACATGAATATATATGTATATATGATATATATAACATTAAGGTTTTGTTTGAATTAGTATTGCTCGAGATTGCGAATAGCAATTCTTTTCATATGTTTGGGTAAGTTTTTGAATCGAACATATTCTTCAGTCAGTCTGAAAACTCTCGTCACTCCTAGACGGTCATGTGACGATGACATTCCGGCTATCACATGACCGTCTAGGAGTGACGAGAGTTTGCAGGCTGAAGAATATGCTCGATTCAAAAATTTACCCAAACATATGGAAAGAATTGCTATTCGCAATATCGAGCAATACCGATTCAAATGAAACTCTTATTACATAGGAAGAATCAATCCACTCAATCTCGGTTTCTTACAGTACAGCATCCGAAAGTTTAATCCTCTGGTTGTTAATGATGGTATGCATTGCAAATTGTAGGATTTAAGAGCTCACGCCACCCATAATTTTAGCTAAATGTCGGAAATGCATTTTTATAATGTCACATAAGCAGCCGAAACGGCGTGTTATAGTTTATCTTACTAACGATGGCTGCTGGCTATTCCATGACCGTCTAGGAGTGACGATACTTTGCAGGCTGAAGCATATGCTCGATTCAAAAAGCTCACCCAAATATATATGCATTTACATATATATGTTATATATATGTTATATATTATATATGTTATATGTTATAATAAATGCTAAACCCACAATCTTCTTCCATTTCAAATATATATTATTACAGGAACGAAGAAGAAAATATCCTTTACTTGATAAAAATTCTATATTTCGATAGCTTCTGCTATCATCATGATAACAAAAAACATGTTTAACAATTTCCCCCGTGTTTCCAACATTTATACAAAAATACAAGCATTGATGTGCCCCGAATTTCTACTTAAAAGAAAAAGAAAATACCGAGAAACAAAACAATCATGCACTAAAATTTTACACACATTTTAAAACAAACAAAAGGAAAAAAGACAGAATCATAAAACAAAATAAAATTAAAATCAAAAAATAATTGACAAAAAATACGAATTTAATAATAAAAATAATTTAAAAGTAGAGTAATAAATTATAATTCAATCTAAACCAAAATAAAATAATAATACAATTAGAAAAAACTAACGAATTGAAAAAATTAAAATAATTTAATATTGGAATAATTAATTATAACTTAATTTAAGGTTATAATCGGATTTATTATTAAGCATTAAATTAAGTTCTTTTTTTAATAAAATACACTCCATGAATAATGCGAGATATCAAGTTACTTTCAAATGATAAAATAGATGCATTTTCAAAATCAACGGAATGATTCAAACTCACAAAATGCTGAGCAACATCATTAGAATTGGTCCCTCTACGTACATTATAATTATGTTGTTAACCAAACCTTGACCCGTTTGACCAACATATACCTGATCACATTCTTTACAAGGTATTTTATAAACAATGGCATCTTTGTTAAAATCTGGTTTACGCTTAAAAATGTTGTGAAGTTTAGGTAATTTTCTGTTAAAAATGTGCACTTGGTTAATACAACTATTTTTTATGTTATTGTTAATAAACTTTGAAAATACTGAATTCCACTTGTTACTAACAAAAGGTATTCCTATATGATGTATTCTTTTTTAGAACCAAAGCTTTATTTTTATGCGCTAAAGATTTAAATTTAGCTTTCTTAATAGTCCAAAGCGGAAAACCACTTTTTAGTAAATTTTGTGTGATAGCCTTTTTTCTTTCACAAATTAAGTTATAGTTAGAACAGATAAGCCGGCAACGTAAGTAATGTGACGTAGCAGCGGAAATCAGCCAATTAGTTGGAACGTTTGAAGTCCAAGAAACAATATCTGGCTCTGTATTAAATTTTTGATAAACACATGTTTGAAGTATAGAAGAATTAACCCGCTTAACCAATACACCGAGAAAAGGTATACCTACATTAGATTCAGAAGAAACGCACCATTGAATTCGAGAATCCTTAGAATTTAGCGTATGGGTAAGGAAATCATGTGTAACGCAATTCTGAGCAACCAAAAAAACATCGTCAACATAACGAAACCACCTGACAACTCAATCAATACTATTGACAAAAGAATTTTCCCAATTCCTCCTGTATAACTCGGACAATACAGGAGCAAGAGGGTTGCCCATTGCCAATCCATCGATCTGATCTCACATTACATATATAAAAATAAAATTACAACGACTGGTACACATTGTTAGGAGAGTATGCCAATCTTTATGATTAAGAAGAATTTCACAAGGTGGGTTAAAAGCTAATATATCAGCTGCAATGTTTATAGGATCAGAGAGCGAAACGTTAGTGTAGAGGGAGGTGATGTCAGCTGTAAACAATGAATGTTCGAGAGCGTTATGTCCACGGATTAAACGAGAAGAATGATGTCCATCTTTAATGTATGAGAAATGACTATCAGATATATAAAATCGTAAAGTGGTAGCAATAAACTTTGAAATTTTATAAGAAAAAGTAGAATATGAAGCGACAATTGGTCTTGCACTGTGTTGAACTTTGTGAATTTTCGGCAATAACTATAAAAATCCTGGTTTGGCATTTTTTGAAAGAAAATGTTATATTAAATGTTATATGTTATATGATTTTATAAAGAGGCAATATGCTGAAATGGCATGATACTGAAGTGCTAAAACAGTTTCTAGGTGCATTTATTATTTTACCGCTGAAAACAGAGTAAAACAGAGTAGTATTAGAAAAATGCAGATGAAATATAAGTTGGATAAATTTTGTTATTGTGCTCCTTTGCATTCTTGAGGAAAATAATTTTTTTATTTAAACCGTTTGTTCTGGCTATAGCAAAAGTAATCAATTTTATCAAAGACTTTTGTGTATTGATTAAAAGCAATTTTTATTTTAAAAATATCCTCATTAAAGCATAAATTAACTCACATTACTTTTGTAGTCGATCCGAATGATTTCAACTTATGTAAAAGAAAACTGATTTTTGTTGAGTATCGATTTTATTGCCCTTTTGAAAATGTAAATACACAACTATCAATGTTAATTTACATTGAACCTTTGTGTGGTAACTTTTATTACTATTGTAGCTAAAGCTAACAACTACAAACTTAAATGTACAGTATAATTTAAAATACAATATCAAATTGAGTTCAAATCATATAAGAATCAAGAGTAAATAGGGTTAAAGCATTTGGTTAGATAGGACTATTGAAAAAAATAACCGAAAATGTTTTAATTTTGTTAAGTATGCCATAAAATAGCTGCTATTTATGACGGTTCTAACATCATGGTAATTATTTTTGTATGGATCACTCCATGATTTTTCAGAAATGCCTGCTAATGACTAAGTCTTATTTTGTTGTTTACAATGATGACTCACGAAAATATATATTCTCATCACCATAAAAAATAACCTTATTAGTTATTACAATCACGTTGGTAAATTCATCATAAAAGTAGGTAAATTAAGTACTTAATATTTAGAGTTTAACAAATAGTCATGATATCGAATGCATATAATATACTTTGTATAGCATAAACTTAAAATCACGATTGCAACTATGTATATTTGGATATATAGTGCATATTAAAATGTTGACTGTAATAATAGACATTACTCTTGTTTTGGAACCTTTTATTAGCCGTATTATAAGCAGTGTATGAATTAATATCGATATTATCTATGTTATCTATTGTTAGCCTTAAGATATTATTATTTCCGATATTAAGGTTATTAATTAATACAGAGACTATTGTAAACGTTTGTTATATTTCTTAATACACGCATGGAAAAACCGGTTAAGTGTATATGTTAATATTAATAGTTTTATACAAACGAAATTACTGTGTTACTTAATCGTCAATAAAATATAGAATATAAAATACTAAAAACAGATGACTTTATGATTTACAGTTAACGATAGTGTAAAGAAGAGTAAATGTACATTATATTTCAAATGTCAAGTTAAAACAACAGGCATACATGCATTAACTAATTACTGCGCGAAACAAATTTGTGAATTTGAACACTAATTAACAAACATTTGTTTAATTTAAAATATATATACACGTAATACAATAAACAAATATTAAACTAAAAGTTAATAAAAACTTGAACAGAGTGAAATGAAAAAAAGAGCTCTAGAAGTAGTGATTACTACCTGAATAAAGTAATACATAACTCAATTAAAAATTCATTGTTTTTAATAACTTCATAATCTTCTTTTTAGCTCAAGTTGACTGAATTGTTACAGACAAAATAAATTATTTTATAAGAAAAGTGTTTCTTCATATATGATAAGTCTCAATTAAACTAGAGCGAACTTTATTTTTGTTTGTTATCAGTTCTTGTTTTTTATTTGATAAAAAATTTTACAAATTACGGGGAATAATATAGTATGCGAAAAAACGAAAATGCATCACAATAAGGAACAAGTATCGAAGATATCGGTACATAAATAATAGTCATTCTTTCATATAACATTGGAAAATGATGTCATCAGCACACTACTACACGATATCGATCAAAATACTGCTGCTATTATATTTACGCGAAATAAAAACTGTAAAAATCTGATACTACATTTGATTACTTGCGTTTGACGAAGTGACGAACTCTTCACTACAACTAAGAAAGCATCATGCTTTGCAGGAATTAGTTAGAATATACAAGTTAAGTATTTATGAATTAAATACATAATGTCCTATTAAGGAGAGAATTACTCAATCGTGATTCTATCAAACAGTGGCAACATGTTACTTATAGATTATTAATTCAGCAGTATTAAAAGAAAAATGTGAAAAATTTACTGAAGAGCTTGCACGAAACGATTATATATTTTTAAGCAGCAGAATTCGTATCTATTACAAATAAGTAATCAAAATGAATTATTCCGTAAATAGCTAAGAAGCAATACTGCTTAGCCAAATGAATTGTTTTCGTGAGAAGATAGAACACTCCTTTCATTTTTGTTAATAAATACAACTTGTTTTAATGATTAAAACAAGTCGTATTCAAACAAGTCGCACTACTTTGAGTTCGACATTTAATACCAAAACTGTGCAGTCATTTATGCTTTACTTTAAAGTAAAACAACTAATATATAAGGAATGCCTGTGTATGCCGAACCGCTGCCCGGAGTAATTTGAAAACTCTCCTTTATATACCTAGGAAAAACATAACGTCTGAAACATAACATCATAACGTACTAGGAAACTAATTTAGCAAATAAAATATAATTTACAATTTTACGCAGACAATATAGTAATTCAGCGATGCAATATATTTCTCTTCATGGCATAAATAGAACAGTTCTGAATTGTATAGTAATATTCCGTGTCACTGCTTTTAAGGAAAAAAATATTAAAATGCAAAAATACTTGTCATTGATTATGGCTATTCAATTTTAGTAGAATCAAAATTTCTAAATTAGTATTAATATGTCAAGATTGTTTCTACAGAATTGATTGTTAGCTACTCTTTGTTGAATCGTTATATTTCAACCTTTAATGTACTGCTTATTTTAGAATAATGTTTATATCGGCTATTTCATTTTCGCTTTCATGTAAAAATAATTTGCCATTACTGTAATAAAAAAATATTTTGTAATAAATCATAATCACATATGTCACAATCACAAGGTTGCGTGGATGCAACCAATACAACCATCTTACTTGTATATATTAACACCAATCCAATCACCGATTGTTAATAGCAATCGTTAATTATCTTATTGTTTCCCAGCAAATGTGTGTTATTGAAAACTTATTTTTGAAGGTGAAATGTTATCGAAATGATACTTGTAGTATCACATGAGCAAGTATATTTAATCTATTTATTATAAATAATTATGCGTTTATATAATTTGCGTTTATATAATTACTATACAGCAATATTATTTCGTCATTCCATTTTTTATAACTTAAATTTGAATAACCGTTTGTGTATATTAATTTATTTCGAATGTTTCCAGATATACGTTTCGGCGAGAAGATCACAAACTTACATTCAAACTACTATTGAACAAGCAATACAGAAGTAATATGAATAATAAAAGGTATATTTTTACCCATATTTTATCATTACGTTGACAAGGTACTATATTAAAACAACTTTATTTGTGCACTAATGTAGGCAGAAAACGTTTTTTACTGAGAACAGCTTTCAATGTTGCAACATCAACAGCATTAATTGAACTCATAGTTTCAGCTAAATAAGTAAAAAATTTAATACATTGACTACTTTTACTTCTAAAATGGTTAACAGGTATAAAATACAACAGGAAATCATTGCTTACTGAAAAAGCGTTTGCTTACTTTTAATTGAAAATTCTACATTCACATCACAACATCTTGCAAATATTTAACTTTTAAAAACACATATTTCTATATTTTGTTCAACATTTAACGACTGAACAACTTTTGTTCACAAGCGAGAAAACAGTCACTTTTGAATGCTTTTTAAGCGTATTTAAGGTATGTTTGAATGTTGGTAATGCGTATATGATTATTGCAAAACTTTACATTTTATGACGTAGCACTATTATTGAGAGGTTATATTTTTTAAAGGATGTACCAGAACATATAGCTTAGGATAAATTTTGCAAGGTATCTACTACACGTTAAATTGTATAATTGTCTAATGATATATGATAAATATAGTTTACCACATGCAATTTATGGGATAAATCGTATTTATTCCACCTGACGTATTTAGCAATTACATTAAAGGCCTCTTTTTGGAATAATGAAGTTACCTTCATTAATCTGTTGTCAATACGTATAGTCGGATTTATTAAATAGAGTGAAAATAATTTCTTGAATAAAAATATTTTTTGGTAATGCTTACATTCTTGTGATATCTAACTTGTTTCATTACCTTATGTTTATCCATTTACGATTTCCTCTAAATGGATAAACATAATATTAATGAAACGACATAAAATCTTATATTTCTTAAATTTACATAATTTTTTTAAATCACATTAAATAAATAACATTTATACAATTTGAATTCATTCTACAATCGATAAAATTGAAGTAGTATGATCATTATTTAAAATAATCATCATTATTTAAAACAAGTAAAGTATCAATTGATTTTGAATAATTACCAAAAAAAATCCATTTATAATCTATGAGAAAAAATGTGCTACCCGATGGATTCGGTAATTTCGCCTAATGAAAATGCACTGACGATAAGATGAGTAGAAACACTGGAATAAATTTAGAAATGGAAATATATGCTCCTAGTATAAAAATACCCTTTTGTTAAAGGGTATTTAACAAACTGGGTAATTTAACTTTGGTTAAATTACCCAGTTTGTAAAATAGTATTTGTAAATAAGCGTAATAAATTAAATTTAAAAATGATGAAAACTCTGAATTACTTGTCTCTAGATAAGGCTATTTAGTTTAAAAATGTGAATTTTAAGTAAAGAATCGCTTTAAATTGCAAGAATGTACAACAAACGTCTGCAAATTAATATCATATAATATTAAAAAGAGTTATTTAGGTTACCATATTTTTATTTCAAACAAAGTTTAATGCAACATTCCATTTATACGGCAAAGTTTTACGCTACTCCCTTCTCTAATTTATCACAAAGTTAAAACTAATAGAAAAATGTGAACGGGAGAATCTCAAATATGCAAGTAAATTTTCTAATATTATCAAAACTTATTCTTAAATTTCCAAGTATTCACAAACTATTGAGTGTTTGAAAATTTAACAATAAATATATATTTATAAATTTTTATTTTGTTCCTTTATTAATTAATCAAGAAAAATGAAATAAATTAATAGTTTAAATTAGTGGTTAGAGTATCGTCTATTTTTTAAATCAGTGAAAATTTTAAGGAATTATTTGTTCTGAATTGTAGATCAATAGATTAGGTGAGGATATTACGACCCTATCATGTGTCTAAATAATTTTAAATATGATGTGTCAAATTCATTTTAAATATAATGTGTCTAAATAATTCTAAAGCGTTTGGCTTTACTCAAATTGTAGCTTAACCCTAATTTCAAGAAAGTGAGTGGCATTGTGCTTATTAGATTGGAAGATAACTAAAATCAAGAAAGTAGTTATTACTTTTATCATTTTATGTTGACTTATAATAATTGAATAATTTTGATATGTATTTTTATTAATAATAAA
This sequence comes from Pomphorhynchus laevis, assembly GCA_012934845.2. Classification (NCBI taxonomy): domain Eukaryota; kingdom Metazoa; phylum Acanthocephala; class Palaeacanthocephala; order Echinorhynchida; family Pomphorhynchidae; genus Pomphorhynchus; species Pomphorhynchus laevis. The sequence continues at coordinate 10,221 of WNNJ02000162.1, read as the reverse complement.
TATTTTGTGTATATCCAGTGTGCGTGAATAATTACAAATCGTAAATATAATATTATTTAAAGCAAATTTTAATTTTTTAGGAACCTAGGAAAATCAAACAAGAAAATGATTATTCAAAATTTCAATGGCAAATGTCATCATCAGGAATAATTGTTACAGCTTTGTACATCAAAATAATATCAGCATGTATTTATATGATGTGCCTTGCTACAAAATAGATAGAAATAAGAAAAAATAAACAACAAAATAAAACGATCAAACAGTAAAAACATCACATAATAAAGCAAAACAAAATATTAACATTATCAATCATAATAACTATAAACATTATTAATTAAAACATAAAATAACACTCAGTAAAATAAATTACTAAGCATAGTCAAAAACAGAAAGACATTAATTATATCTAAACTGAAGGTTATGGTTCGGTTTATTATTAGCCATTAGGTTAAACTAATGAGTCATGAGAAAGGCTTCTTATATTACACGTCAGGGGTGTTAAACACGATACCCGAGAGATTTTTTGAATCTTTCTATTTTTTGTGATTTTGTTTGATATTTTTACAATTTGTAACATTTTGAAATGTTATGAATACAATTATAACAATTTAGGAACTACATAACATTTTCCCTGTAATAATATTTTTTAAATACCCATTTTAAGAATAATCTCGAGAAAGAGAAGTATACAGAAAAAAGAACTGTTCAAAACAGATGGAAGCTAGAATATTTTTTCATAGAAATAAAGGACGAAGTTATGTATAATTTTCCAGAAAAAATTGGAACAATTAAGAAGTTCAACATAACACGAAACTATACTACAAACCACGGCGAAGAATATAATATATATGAAGGATCTATAAGGGAGGAAAAATTTAACAAGATTCGCAGCAGTGTGCTTAACCAACACAACTTCTTCGCAAATTTATCAGTTCGAAATAAATCTGTAACTCGTGCCAGTTATGAAATCAGTTACCTACTGGGACGTTATAGCATGCCGTTTACATATGATGAATTAATCAAAGATTGCATGATAAGATCCATAAAACTGCTATGTCCAGAGGTGCGCCAAAAATTTTCTGATATTGCATTATCAAGAAATACTGTAACCGAGAGAATAATAAAGGTAGGTGACAATATAACCTCTCAAATACGTGATTTGTCGTTAAGATTTATGTCTTTTTCATTGGCCGTTGATTAGAGTACATTATATAAGGGATTTTGCCCAGGATTTCTGTTTTTTTTTTCGTGCATGTGATGTTGATATGAAAATAACAGAGAGTTGCTAGACATTATTTCTCTAAAAGGGACTACGACGGTAAAGGATATTTTTGAGGCAGCATTGCGACTGTTAGAAGATCAAAAATTTCATCTTGAGAAACTTGTATCAGTGACGACAAATGGTGTAATATCAATGACATAGGGCATGATGGGATTAGTGACTTTGCTCAACAGAGCGTTAAAAGATAGGTTTCAGGAGAAATAAGATATATCGGTCTTTAATTGTTTGATTCGTCAACAAATTCTTTGTCTTAGGGTTTAGAAAATGTCTAGTGTGCTTAAAACTGTCACTAAAATAGTTTATATAATACGTTATCGAGGATTAAACCATCGAAAGTTTGTAGCCATTCTAAAGTATACTAACATGGAATTGGAAGATCCCTTACAACACGGAGGTTCGAAGGTTATCTTGTCATAAAGTATAAAATATCTCTAATGAATTGATTGAAGATATCGCTTTTGTCCTTGGAAGTAAAGATGAAACAAGGACGTTTGCATAGATTATTAGGGATACGTTGTGGAAGAAAGATCTGGCATTTTTAACAGATCTTATCTGCCATTTGAATATACTTAATATCAATCTGCAAGGAAAAGACAAGTTGATAACAAATATGGACGATGAAATTGCAGGATTTCGAACCAAATTTTCTCTTTTCAAAGCACATTTAGCTGTTAACATCTTGGTTAATTTTCCTTGTTGTTTGAGATTGAAAGAAAAACATCCAGACCTTGACTTTGCAACGCATATATCAATTTTGGATGATGTTAAATTGAAATTTGACAGACGTTTTGAGGATTTTGAACGTTATCAGTCCACCTTTTTCATTTTTACGCGGCCTTTTTTCTATTGATGTTGCAAAAGGCCCTTTAAAACTACAGCTAGAATTGATTGATTTTTAAATCGTTCTGCCTTGAGAGAAAAATACATTGAAATAAGACTTTCTGGCATTTATTCGTATTTAAACGATAGATACAAAGAGATAAAAATATTTGCATCGCAAGTCTTATGCATGTTTGGAAGTACCCTATCTACGTGAACGACTTTTCTCATGTATGAAGAACTTAATAAAATCATCTCAGATATAGGTTGTCAGAACTAAATTTATCTTCAATTATGAAAAATTCTTGCACACAAAAATTTAATCCTGACTTTGATAGCTTTATTGAAGAAAATACTCGCCATCAACCTTCAAGTAAAAAATTAAATGGCCAATCATTATTTTGCATTATGTTTGTTGCTTAAAAGTTTCTATTTTTTATTTGTTGTAAAAATTAACTATTTAAGCGTTTTTGATTGTCATCCAAATGCATGTATTATTTTTAACTACCACATTTGGTATGTGCGGCTCGCGAGATTGAAATTAATTAAAATATGTCCCGCCGTTTTATTTTTGTCTGACACCCCTGTTATACGTGCTAAATAATGGCTTTCGTAAGACAGCACAGTAGCGTTCTGAAAATTAACTGTATGATTAAGTGATGTACAATGTTAAACAATGGCACTGGAAAGAATTCCTTTTTAGATTATAGAAGTGTTGTTTGATTCTTTTTTATCTGTTTATCTAAAGAATCAAGTAACACTTCTATAATCTAAAAAGGAATTCTTTCCAGTGCCATTGTTTAACATTGTACATCACTTAATCATACACTTGATTTTCAGAACGCTATTGTGTTGTCTTACGAAAGCCATTATTTAGCACTGTAATAGGAAACGCTTTTATCGTTACTCACTAGTCTCACCTAATGGCAAATAATAAAACCGGACTATAACCTTAGGCTTTATTATGCTTTTACTGTTTGATCGTTTTATTTTGTTGTTTATTTTTCCTTATTTCTATCTATTTTGTAGCAAGGCACATCATATAAATACATGCTGATATTATTTTGATGTACAAAGCTGTAACAATTATTCCTGATGATGACATTTGTCATTGAAATTTTAATAATCATTTTCTTGTTTGATTTTCCTAGGTTCCTAAAAAATTAAAATTTGCTTTAAATAATATTATATTTACGATTTGTAATTATTCACGCACACTGAATATACACAAAATATTTATTATTAATAAAAATACATATCAAAATTATTCAATTATTATAAGTCAACATAAAATGATAAAAGTAATAACTACTTTCTTGATTTTAGTTATCTTCCAATCTAATAAGCACAATGCCACTCACTTTCTTGAAATTAGGGTTAAGCTACAAAGAATATCCTGCCAAAATTAACCTGATTTACAACTTATAATACATATTTTGTCAATGATGATATGATCTATATTAAATGATTGAATGAATAATGAGAAACTTGACGTTTCTTTTTATTTTATTAATTCGCATATATTCATTGCCCTTTTGAGCTTATTTTTGGCATTCAAATGTTTACAATAATGATGATCTACAGGTGCCTAATTTTAATTATCGGTATCATTCTACATTATCATGTCAACAGTATTTTATAATTCATGATCTTCAACTGTTATGTAAGCGTTATCATGTGTCATGTTTTTCTAACTTTCGCATGGTCGTATTTAACGATAACTTTGCAACCTGAAAAACATCAGGCACCAATTATTTATGAATCTCAACTTCAAATCGTACAAACGACTTATTCCTATCTTTACAAATCAAGAAGGATACCTAAAATTCGTAATTTCTGTGAATTGCAAGCCGGATTGAATTCGGATAGATTTAAAAATGTCCTGAAGCGAATAATGTGGGTTCTCAAACTGGTCTAATATCTGTCATATAGATATAATTCAAGTACGCCTTTAGTGTATATGGGAAATTTCTAAACTCGTGTTCTTTGCAAAGAATTACCGACGGAAAAGAAATGCTAAGTTTTTTCTTTTACTTCGGACTTGATGCAACAATTATCCACGGCGACTGGAAAGTGTCGCATTTGCTTACGTAAGCAGGGATCAGATCCCATTTTCAAACAAAAGAAATGTAAAACGTGCAATATACTCTCTATTAAAAGCTGTCTGAATTTGTTTCGCAAACAGATTTATTAATAAGATATTTATGTGTGCTGAATCACAAAATACTCGTTTATTTATAATTCATATTTGTACTTACAGTGTAAATGATGTATTCATAGAATGTATTATATTCTATGAATATCGTAAACTAGTACATTGCGTAAAGCTGACTTTTAGATCAATGCTAGCCTTATAAAAATGGCTTATTTTATTTTCGTAAGTTTAATATTTTCACAATTAGATTCAAAACGAAGTTCGACAGCTATTTTTTTGATTTCTCATTGAATTAAATTACAATATAAACAAGTTTTTGACCATTCGGTCGATATATCAATAATTTTAAATCAGATTGCGTTCAATTGTGCTTTAGAAGCTAATAAGCTTCAGTTTCATAATTGTAGATGTTGCCAAAAACAGGAGTTCGATTACAAGTAGAGCAGACTTCCTTATCACTCCTAGACGAGTTGATGGTAGCCGGCAGCACTCATCAGTAGGGTGAACAACCATCAGTCGTTTTCGTTTCCATTATATAGGCATTTTTGAGAATTTGCTAACGTGGTAGCATGGGCATAGCCTCTTTAAACTAACCATGTGCTTTCCGGACCATCCTAATTTTATTCGGTAGGAATTTTACTTGCTGTCGTTGCTTGCTTTCTCAAGGATCCTTTGGAGGATACGTTTTTATAGTTTTTAAATCCGATTGAGTTAAACTGTGCTCCGGGAGCTAATAAGCTTCAGTTTCATAATTGTAGATGTTGCCAAAAACCGGAGTTCGATTACAAGTAGAGCAGACTTCCTTATCACTCCTAGACGAGCTGATGGTAGCCGGTAGCACTCATCAGTAGGGTGAACAACCATCAGTCGTTTCGGCTGCCTTGTGATATATTAAAAGGCATCTCCGAGAATTTGCTAACGTGGTAGCATGGGCCAGCCCTCTTTAAACTTAAAATGTGCTTTCCGGACCATCCTAATTTTATTCGGCAGGAATTTTACTTGCTGTCGTTGCTTGCTTTCTCACATGAAAGCTATATATTGCTTGTTTCTATCTTCTATGTGTGTAACAATAAATTATTAAGGAACATAAATTTATATTATATGTTTAGACATAATCAATTATCCACACGAGACAAATTCTTTTTAATAAACTTTTTACAGCGTTTCGGTAATAAACTGACACTTTTCAAGTTAGTAGAAAAAGGTCACTGTGACCCATTTTCTACTAACTTAAAAATGGTAACAGTGTATGACCGAAACGCTGCAAAAAGTGTATTTAAAAGAATTTTTCTCGTGTGGATAATTGATAATACCTAAGCATATGATTAGATGGCACACGAACGCAATTTTAACAGAATAAATTTATGTTTTATAAACTAATTAAATTTAAAATTAAAAATCTGAACTAAAAATTTTAAAACTAAAAATCTAAACTTGTTACTGTTATAAATAATTTTTTATATTCTTTAATATGAAAATACACCGTTCAAAACTCTGTTTATTGATGGTTTTACTGTGAAACCATCACAGTAAAAGATGGTTTTACATTTAAAAATATAAAACTAGCAAATCCAAGAAGATATTTAGAGAGAAATATACAAATAAAGACATTCTTGGTCACACAAAATGGAAACAAAAATTTTCTTCAATTAGAAGTTATTATCCATCAGATGAGATAACTTGCACCTGTTTAATTGCAATTCTAATTTTGTATCGTAATCCGTAATTAATAGTATAATTCTGCAAGAATAAGTAATTTACATGTATCAAATAATCACATTAATCGATACACTCAAAACCTTACGACGACTTCACTTTACTTTGTAAATGTAGAAGGGTGTCTTTTTGTTGTGAATCGATTGCTCATTGATTTTAAGATAAAATTTAGAAAGTGATAGATTTTTCTAATTAAAATTGTAGAATTTTCAATAATAAACTGCTATCCTTTTCGGTTCAAAAAATTACACAGTAAAAACATAATACTATTGAAAACATAATATTGAAAATACATGTACAAAAATAAACAATTCACAAAAGTTTATAAGAAAAATTGTACATTTTCATACAATTATTTCGTTATAAAAACTTTAATTAATTTTTAAATATAAACTTCAATAAAGTAAATTTTGAAAATTATATATTTTAAATTTTTTAATTCATTGAATAATTTAGCATAGTCAGTTGTTTATTGTTTTTACAAACGAGACATTTAGTCATTTGAAATGTTTCGCTGTTGAGGTATCGTACAAGTAGGAATTTCGGAACAACAAAATTGTCTTTTACGCTGTAAGATTTTTGCCTTAAAGATGATGACAACTGTTAACAAAATTTTTATATTTTGAGGTTTTTTACAATTCAAAATTTTTACATTTTGTTATTATGATAAAAGTAGACAACTGTTATCATCTAAAAGATGATAACAGTTGATATTGTAATTTGTCAATGACTTGTAGAAGTCTTCTTTACTGATGTTAATCCATTATTCTGAAATTTAAATTTTTAGAGCAGGATCAATCAAAACAGTTCTTTATTTTTATATTTCGCTAGCTGCTACAAGCATAATCAGAAACAAACCATACAATTTATTAATCAGCAATCGTACGATTTGTTGGATGAACATAGTGTTCGTTTTTTCGGATACTTCATCCAAACAAATCATATGATTGTGGAGTTATATGGTCTACAGCCATTCGTCTGCAGTAATCGAAAAACTTAGAGAAAGGTAATTTTCTAAAAATGCTAACGGAGGTTGCGAAGCATCAAAAAAAATTGCCCCCCCCCGTTTTGGTAATAATTCTTTATCTGTTATTAATAATTCTCCAATAATTCTTTATCTGTTATTTTTAAATAAATTTGTTTATTTATCTTGCTACAAATTTTCAAAGTCATTTTTATCATATATATAATTTTATTATAGAAGCTTCTGACAGAATAATTTCAAATTTGGAAATAAAGTTATAACACTATATTTTCATAAAAAATTCGAAATTAGCTAGACTTGATGCACAATGATTTACTGCTGCAACAAAATACACAGTAGTATTACACACAAGTATGATTGGCATTTGTCAAGCAGATAATATTTGATTTACCTAATAAAAACATTATTACATTATAATGTAATATCAAATATTTTTCATTATAATGTAATGTTTAATCTTATTATAAACATTAAATCACCATTTTATATATTTTTATAAACCCATTTGAGGGTTACCTAGTAATTGTACAAATGTTAATAAAATATTATAATAAAATTATTATTATTGTTTTGCTTGATAAAGTTTACGGTATGAAATATCAATGTTTTTATACATACTGTTACTAAAATACTTATCAAAAACATAGCGAAGCATTGATATTCAATATGCCTCATAAAAGAAACTGTTTTATTTGAGTATATTAATTAAAAGATAAATAAGGTATATTTACAATTCTAAACTGTAACAAATTTCTACAATTTGTGATTGAAGACCTCTAAGATTGTTATCATCTATTAAAAAATATATTTACAAATTTTAGCTTTATTCAACCGAGCTTCTTAAGTATAAAACCAATTTTACAATTTGATGATCCCACAGTTAAATTATGCTCGACTTGAAAAATAAATTATCATCAAACAATTTATAATTATATTGACATAATTTTAAAGTGTTTTAGATAATAAAAAAGTTAATGACCAATATATTTCATAAAATCACTCGTTCTATTCAAATAAATGTATAAATTAGAGATTATCAATATTTATTTACAAAAGAAATTATAATTTTGTTCGTTAATAAGAACACTGTATGTATACCAAATTTTAAAGTAGGTCTAACAAGAATCATATTGCTACTAAGATATTAAACTATTTAATAAATATCAAGCATTATTAAATGATAATAATATCATATAATATTATTTATCTTACGCTAAATTCAATGTGCAAATTCCAACAACTTATATTTATATATATAAATCGTTAAACAAATCAAGAATCAAGTAACATCAGCGATTTTTCCTTTATTAGCACAATACAAGGGCTGAGCTTTCGGCGTAAAAGCCTTCTTCAGAGTTGTAAGAATTTTAATAACAAGACAATTTTAACGTGACTTGGTTAACGATTTTGTTTAACGATTTATTTGAAAGCAGCCTCGACGGGCTCTCGAGTTAGATTTTATGATAATATTCAATATATATAAGGAGAGTGAGACCATTCCGCGTGAATTTCTTGTAAAACATGTGAGCCAGACGAGAAAGAACGACGAATGCCATTTCGTCATCACAATGACTCGTCAGTGCCAGATCCCTCCCACTACTGGAGGACTGGCAAACGGCAATCAATCAATGAATCGATGTGAATGATGTACTAGAAAATTTTCTAGTAACATCATAGAGTACTAAATCAGCACTACTGCTTCACTAAATAGGATCATTAGCGAAAGCACTGGCAAATGCCAGCGCAGGCCTCTTTAATATCGGCTAACTTTTATTAAAGGAGAGTGAGACCATTCCGCCTGAATTTCTTGTAAAACATGTAAGCCAGACGCGAAAGAATGATGAATGCCGTTTCGTAATCACAATGACTCATCAGTGCCAAATGCGTCCCACTACTGGATGCAGAGGAAGACTGCCAGTTATCCTCTGCAGTCCTCCAGTAGTGGGAGGGATTCCACTACTGGAGGGCTGGTAGTCCTACTCTGCATGCCTCCTCCAGTTGTGAAGGAGGCATGCCTCCTCCAGTAGTGGGAAGGATTCCACTACTGGAGGACTGGCAGTCCTCCTCTGCATCCAGTAGTGGGACGCATCTGGCACTGATGAGTCATTGTGATGACGAAACGGCATTCATCATTCTTTCGCGTCTGGCTTACATGTTTTACAAGAAATTCACGCGGAATGATCTCACTCTCCTTTAATAAAAGTTAGCCGATATTAAATATATATATTGTTATTGCGAAAAATCGCTTGAAACTGTGGTCCAGGAGCCAAAGCTGGCTACGATTGATTTTTAATCCAAATTTGCTGCTAAATAACTGGACTTCGATCATCAGCTCCATCAGTCTAATGTATCACTCCGAGACGATCCTAACCACCCAGCAGTCATCGTCAGTCGGATGAAGTGGTTAGGGTACGTTTCGACTGATTTTGTGATAACTATAAAGACACCAGCAATTCCTCACGATGCTATACGAAGCTCAGGTGCAGAAGCGTTTTTACTGGCTTGTTGCGTGTGTGGACCTTCTAGTTATTCTTTATATAAGGCACAAATGCGTATCCGTTGATTACGAGGACACTGAATTTCTTACAGGATTCCTGAAGGAATGCGTCATTTTATAAATTGTAATTGCGAAAAATCGCTTGAAACTGTGGTCCAGGAGCCAAAGCTGGCTACGATTGATTTTTAATCCAATTTGCTGCTAAATAACTGGACTTCAATCATCAGCTCCATCAGTCTAATGTATCACTCCGAGACGATCCTAACCACCCAGCAGTCATCGTCAGTCGGATGAAGTGGTTAGGGTACGTTTCGATTGCTTTTGTGATAACTATAAAGACACCAGCAATTCCTCACGATGCTATACGAAGCTCAGGTGCAGAAGCGTTTTTACTGGCTTGTTGCGTGTGTGGACCTTCTAGTTATTCTTTATATAAGGCACAAATGCGTATCCGTTGATTACGAGGACACTGAATTTCTTACAGGATTCCTGAAGGAATGCGTCATTTTATAATTTGTTATTGCGAAAAATCGCTTGAAACTGTGGTCCAGGAGCCAAAGCTGGCTACGATTGATTTTTAATCCAAATTTGCTGCTAAATAACTGGACTTCGATCATCAGCTCCATCAGTCTAATGTATCACTCCGAGACGATCCTAACCACCCAGCAGTCACCAGCAGTCATCGTCAGTCGGATGAAGTGGTTAGGGTACGTTTCGACTGCTTTTGTGATAACTACAAAGACACCAGCAATTCCTCACGATGCTAT
>WNNJ02001609.1:0-78038 GCA_012934845.2 Pomphorhynchus laevis | reverse complement strand
TATATTAATATATTTGCAAATATTAATATATTACACATATTATCAGAAAATGGTAAGCATTAACCTCCGTTAGCATCTGAAGATGCTAACGGAGGTTAGCGAAATATCACATAAAATTATTTCCTTCTTTCTTTGATCCAGCTTTAATAATAATTTATAACATATTTATTTTAAAAATTATTACATATTTATCTACATCTGCATAATCTGGCTCTACACGGCTTTGCTTTCTTGTATATTTATTGGGGATAAATTTTGTATTTAACTTTATCAGATCTACAAATTAATTCACTTGTTTGAAAAAAATAAGTTACAATAATAATATTAAAACGCATTAATTTATATATCTCAAAACGAGAAAAATACAAATCCTCGTGAATATTTGCTAGTCATTTTAGCCAGACGCGGAAAAACAACGAAAAACACTGCTAGATGCCGTTTCGTCATCACTATGACTCTTCAGTGCCAGTTTTTCCCCATTGCTGGATTAAGAGGAGGACTAGCAGACGGCTCTATCAAAGAATCATGTGAATGAAGCACTACAAAAACCTCTAGTGACATCATCATTGAGTACTGAACCAGCACTACCGCTTCACCAAATAGAGCCATTAGCACAAAGCACCGTCAAATGCCAGCGCTAGGTATCTTGTGTATCGGCTAACTTCTTTTATTAATATCTCAAAACGAGAGTGATATTAATCCGCATGAATTTTGTTTATCATTTTTAGCGAGACGCAGAATATCACTGTTAGATGCCGTATCGTCATCACTATGACTATTCAGTGCCAGTTCCCTTCCACTGCTGGGTGCAGAAGAGGACTAGCAGACGGCAATCAACGAATCATGTAAATGGTGAACTAGAAAACCTCTAGTAAAATAATAATAGCGTGCTGAACGAGCACTACAGCTTCACCAAATAGGATCGTTAGCACAAAAGCACTAGTAAATGCCAGCGCAAGGTATCCTATATATCAGCTAACTTCTTTTATTAATATTTCAAAACGAGAATGATACCAATCTGCGTGAATTTTGTTAGTCATTTTCGTCAGACACGGAAGAACAACGAAAAGCACTGCTAGATGCCGTTTTGTCATCATAACATAATGACTAGTTATGTCATCATAACTATTGGCTATTTCGTTTGAAATAGTCAATAGTTTTAAAACTAAAACTATTTGATTGCAAGAGACTTTGTCATAACATTTATTGTCATTTACTATCAAAAACCTATTGTTTTGTCAATACCTTCAGAATGTATTCATCAAATCCCTCTGCTTTTTCAATTTGGTCTATACTAGTTCTTGTGACCACAATTGCAAAATGCTTGTTAAGGAGTTCACTGTAAAATATGAACTTCATTAGTGTTGGATTCCAGAGTTTTGCGTGCCTAAACGGACAGATAAAGTAAAAAATTAATAAAAAGCAAAAGTTTTGTAAAAGATTTGAACAAAAGAATCTTGATGATGTCAAAGGACACTGGCGAACCTCGATCAACGGCTTTCCTCAGGCAACGATTAAGCGCATCGGTTCAACGTGGGAATGCAGCGTGTATACTCGAATGCTTGGGCGATCAATCGGTTTCCGACTTTTTTAACTGAATGACTGTACTTATTTCAAACTATGGTATAATGTATGATATATGTCTTTAAATATGTTAAATAATATAATATTATTTGGAAAAAAAGAATATTAAAAAAATCTAACAAATCTTTAGCAAAAGATTTGTTAGATTGTAAACAAAAGTTTATAATCTAACAAATCACAGATCTAATTGTTGCAGTATCACAAAAATCTTTGATTTATTTGCTAATATTTTTGATAAAATCCCTTCTTATTATTTTGATATTTTACTTTATTATCATAAAATAAAAATAAAAAAATATGGAATTTGGGATGGATAAATATTAACAGCAATTGTGTAAAATTTACACCTAAAGTTCGCAGAAATTAAAAAATTCTTATAATTTATATAATATATAATATATTTTTGTAAAAATATTATTTATTCAAATTATTAATATTATTAATTTCAAATTATTAATTTAAAACTTTTAAATTAATATTTTATCATATATTATAGAAACAAACCAATTCGTACGGATTTATGTTGGGGTTATTTGTAAGATAATATCCCGCAATAACTCCCTCTCCACCCCAAAGACCTTTATCTGCTTGCTGTGGATACATAATCGGAATGGGTAAATTCTTTACCCGTTTCCTAAAATCAAAAGTGATAAAATAAGTGTGAAATATCACCAAAATAAATAAAATGCGTTCAGTAAGTAAAAATGAACAGAATAAAAAATCAGAATTTCAAAATACGCAAAAATGTATAAGATCCTCACTCATTTATCTAATATTTTAACTAAATATTCGGATACAAATAATTATAACTGTCGTTTCAATAGACTTTTTTAATGTGAAACATTGATTGTTAATAATTATAACTAATTATTAATAAATAAAAATAAATTATTAATTAATTATATAATAATTAATTAATATTAATTATTGTATAATTGTATAATTATTTTATATTTTAAATGAGACAGAATAAAAAATATATTATAAAAAATATAAATATTATAACATATAATATTCTAAACGAGACAGCTTAAAGATATCAATTTTACTTTTTATAGGATCAAAAATAATATCAGCAAATTAAATGATGTTTGAATTCGTCAAATTTATCAATTTAAGTGTTGGACTCTGAGTAACAAACTGAACTGAGCAAAAGGTTTTAATATTGCTGCATCCAATGAAACATACAATTTGTCATTTTGATCACTAGTCATTCTTAACTACCAACTCATGCTGGTACAAAAAAGTATCGGTATTGTTTAAACATTGTCGAAACAATTATGCAAAATTGTTGAATAAAAATGAGAATTGCAAATATTTGCATTAATTCAACAGAATTGATGTTCAATATATACAACTAAAAATCCGTAATATTAATTATAATTATTAATTCGTAATATTATTATTCCGTTTTATTATTTAATAACATTTAAATAATTCAATAATAACGTAATATTGACAAATATTACATTTTCATGCAAGTTTAACATAAAATTAAAAATATATTTTAAATTAAAATATCTTAAATTAAATTAGATTTAAAAATTAAATTTTTTAATGTAATTTTAAAGCTTTATGTTATATGTATCTAAAATATTCATTATAATATTATTATAATAATATTATATTATTATAATATTAGGTAAATCCTAATATTTTATTGCAATAATGTAAATTTGATGTAATAACAAACGTTTAATTATCCGGGTAAAAATCATATTATAATAGAAGATTACAGTTGAACAACACGCTATAGAAGGTAAATAGTTATATTTACACTTCACAAAATCAGAATCTACCAAATTCCGTTTTCATGATCTACGATCCATTTTCTAGTATCTTCGATATAATGTATAACTTTGTCTTTTCTAGTATTCATCTCCGTCCAATGCTTTTTATAAAATTCGGGAAGTCGTACCTTGTCTCCAGATGACCAAAATAAGTCTATATTTTTAATTGGTGGTGGACGAGGTTTAACTTTTGGTATATTAAGAGGCATTGACAAAATAGTATCAAATTAATCTACAAAAATAACAGATATTTTTTATTAAAAATAAGGCTGAAAACGTTAATTCAATAAATTTTAAAACATTATTACAAAACTTTTAACAGTAAGTTCAAAAGTTGTTTTGCTTTCTATAAGTCCGATCGGGTCTGAGGAGAAATCAGAATTATACCATCTCCTCTTATGAAGAGCATCTGAATATCACGTTTCGTTTTCTAAATTCAAATAATTTAAGAAATTAACAAAGAAATTTGCTTATTAAAAAGGTGAATTTTTAGAGAAACGTTAAGAGATGATAATGGTTAATTGCGAAACGTACCCTATTGAAACTAGGGTAAGTGCAGAAAGTAAAAAATAAAATATTTATCAGTCGTATCGAATGTTTTGATCTTTCATCATTGCTTACATGTAATTACTAATAAAGAATGATTTTCTTCTTAAAATAAAATGTTACAAATGTTAAATCGCCCAAAGTTAATTCAACTTTGGACAGTATACTTCAAAATATGCCTAACTGGTAGGTCTGTCGATATTTATTATAATTGCGTGCCATGAAATTTCTGAAAATTTATTCTAAAATCTGAACCGATCGATAAAACAATATAAATTTAATTTTTTTGGGCAACAGGGCGATGAACATAAGCGAAAATAAACAGTTTAATACCGTAAAAACAGCTGTTATGTAAAAACATGTATTAGGGATTATTTTTCGACATCATTTGAAGATTTAAATTAATTTCTCAATAATTTATTTACTATTCAGTAAATAAATATTAATAAATTAATAAATTACGATTTTATAAAACGTAAACGACAATTATTTACAATTTCAGCCTTTGGCAATTTTCATTAATTGTTAAATGTAAAGATATTTCAAAAAAACTTGGGTAACACGACAAGATGTTATTTTTGATTCGCGAGATGACTGTATCATATATATTTTGTATAATTCAATTTATTGATTCATGATTAAATAAATCATCACTGACTCAAGCGGGTTTAATTTACCAATTTGTTAAATTAAATGTTAAATGATTTTTACAAATTAAAAAATAAAAAAATTTAAATGATTAAAATGTAGTTTTTTAATATGTAGTTTTCAAATATCTCTTTGATAATATTAAAAAGATAAATATATTTTTGATATAAAAAGAAATATTTATGAATCAAATCAATGAACTGAAATTTAATCAAAATTTAATAATTAAATAATAAATAATTATTAATAATTGTTATATAAGATTTTATACAATTTATATTAATTTAAAATTTAAGTTAAATTTTAAAATAAAAATCAATTTTTATGAATTGACTAATAAATAACACACGATGTATCAGAATAATAAAAAGAGGTCGTCAGGAGGAACTGCTATGCTACCAGGTTTCGGTCTTTATTCTTCGACCCATTTTAATTTGTAAAAATGACTTTTACAAATTAAAATAAAAGTAAATTTAAAAGATTTTAAATGCAGTATTTTAAAAAATTAATAAAATGGAGATTTTATCTACATTTTTATATAAAATGAAGATATTGATTGCAGTATCATTTGACCGCATGATAGATATTTGAAATCTTAGAGAATCGTGATACTATAGAAGTATTTATATGCATGTACGTAATTCGTAAAAAAAACGTTTCAAAGCAAAATATAAAAAATAAAATACATAAAAACAACAAAATTCGTAAAAATATGAATAATCATAAAAATAGTTTTGATGTGATTTATTGACCTTCATTATTAGATTCTTAGATTCAATAGACAATAAACTTAAAAAAATTTAAGTTTAAATTTAAATCTTATGATTTAAAAATCACAATTTTGTAGCAATTGATAAAATATTTAAATTAAAATCTTCAAAAAGGCATTGTATAAAATGTTTTTTCAAATATAAATTACTACCTTATAAGACTCTTCAAAGCTTTCTTCGTCAACAATCAATGTTGTTATGGTTTCTTCGACATCACTTAATATCATATTTAAATGTTGATCATAAGCCTATCGAAAATACAATTAAATAGAAATAGCCAATTGTTTTTAAAGAAACCACTGATTTAACAACTCATTTATCAAAAACGAAACGAAATTCAAAATGTTAACATGAAATATAGCAACTTTTAATGCTCTCAATTAATAAATTATTTTCTTTTTATGTTAAAAACTAATTAAAAAATTGATTTCGCAAAAGCAGAAAATAAATCCAAAATGCTAACAACCGTTGCGGTATCATTTAGACAATCAAAATCCCTACTTACTAGAAAGTATATTTGAGGATTCTGCGCTTATGAACTACTATCCATATTTACTAGTCAGATATGCCAAGAATAATTCAATCGAAATTATTTCTAATTCCCATAATGATCAGAAATCTAAATTTAATACGATTGAAACAACTAAGCAGAAAACCAGATCATTATATGGGACCAACAATTGCTGGCTAACAAAATCTTAGATATTGATCTAATTTATAGATCTTCCAGTTTGTCTAGCATCTTACCACCATAATAATCACTCGTGTTTGAACCCGATCAAAGCTTCTTCCACTAAAGTTTTGTATCCTGAGCCACGTACGTGTTACGTCAATACTCAAGTTTTACGCCGTTAAGAACTACTGCAAGGGATATTCTAAATTAGAAACGAACTTTAACATTTACAAATAATTGTCTCGGTGACAATCCTGATCACTCTCTACTGCCAAGCATAAGACCTTCCCCTACACCAATAACAAAAGCACTTACCGACTCCGTCAGTAAGGAATATCAAAATAGATCGTTACCCGCTTTTTCAGTGAATAAGCCAGTAAAAGGCAGACATCGAATTGTTACGAACAATTCGATGTTAAATGCTCACAGCTAACATTAGCGAGTCCTCAACGGTTAATAGCTAATATCGATTAAATGATGATTTAGATGAAGTGCGAACAATCTTCTCTCTTATTCTATGTGGCTATGATCCTATTACTTTCCACCTTACGTATTATCCGCATCTACCACTTAGGAAAGTTTTCTACAGACAGCAGAAAGCCACGTTTATTGAAAGTGGAATTCAGTTGTAAGGATTCAGTAGATGCCTTGTTCAAGATTGCGTTCCGCTTAAAAGGCTAAAGAATTCGATTTTCGCGTGATCTTGATTGGCATATATGATCAGAAGTGTTTAAAAACAGCACAGAAAGAACTCAGTAGTCGTGTCCAAACCGTGGAACGTAACTTCATGATTCAGAATTTTCATGTAGTGCGGCGTCGTATTCGAGTACATTGGGTATCATTAAACGCTACTACGACCGAAGTGAAGTTAACATCACTGACAAGCTACGCCGCGTATGTACCATTAACGATGTAGGTACGTTTTTACTCTAACTTCTCTTAAATCAGCATATTCAACATATAATCTCACTTTTGAATTGTCGCATAGAGAAGCATTAGTATGATGTATACTAACGTTCAAAGCGTAATGCCTGAACTAGATAAAATTTGCTTTCCGCTAGCAAAATACTCATTTCATT
This sequence comes from Pomphorhynchus laevis, assembly GCA_012934845.2. Taxonomy (NCBI): domain Eukaryota; kingdom Metazoa; phylum Acanthocephala; class Palaeacanthocephala; order Echinorhynchida; family Pomphorhynchidae; genus Pomphorhynchus; species Pomphorhynchus laevis. The sequence continues at coordinate 70,948 of WNNJ02001609.1, read as the reverse complement.
TAATTGCAGTTACGGAATCATGGTTAAGCTCCAATATCGCTGACTCTGAGATTATCATTCCAGGGTATGTTTCCTTCAGATGTGATCATGATGTTTCAAAAGTTAGTGGTGTTATTATGTATGTCCAGAATCAATTGAGTGTTGAAGTATTGAACAGTCATTCGATTGACCCCATAGAATCTATGTGATGTAGCAACACGGTTGAAGAAAAATCTTCAAGCTGTTATTGCCTGTCTCATTTATCGCGGTCCTTTGGCTGACTCACAAAACATTAGGAATGATATTACACGATTTTCGCATAATACAATGTTTGCATTTTGGGTAATTTAAACGTTTCTCGTATTAATTTGAACAGTTATTCGAGGTTACCAGGTTGTGATTTTCAGTCCTCATCCTCCTCGATACTTTAAACGAATATCAAATAACACATCAAGTAAGGGATTTTACTAGATTCAGAGGGAACTCTAAAAATCTACTCGATATGTGCTTATCCACTTAGGAATGCAATGTTTTCGTTAATTATAGTGACGCATTGAGTTTAAGCGATCATCGTTTGCTAATTATCTGCCTATTAGCATGAACTACCTCAAACATCTGCGTCTTGTGTGAATCTTTACAAAAACAACTTTGTCGCCGTCAACCAATTCCTAGCATCAGTTGTTTGGAGTGACCCATTTATAAGTGGCTAGAATCAGCTTAGTCAATATTCAAGCATGTACTTGCCACTGCACTTTATCGGTTTTCTCCGCTAAAACATGATTCCACTGGCAATTCAAAAAAGCTACGGTTTAATTCAAAATCGAAAGAGATGATTAAACACAGACGTAAGTTATTCTACTAATATTATTATATGTCAACTTCCAAGGGAGCGGAAGCTCATAAGCAAGCATCACATCGAATAAAAAAAACAAACAAAAAAAAACGAAAAAAACATCGAGAGTTCACGAGGTCAAGCTTTAGGCTTTCTTTGAATTGCGCAGCAGAACAGCTGTTGATCACACCAAGTGATAATCCATTCCATCGTTTACAGACACGATCAACCACTGTCGTACAATTTGTTCGATGCTTTATACGATGCTTCAAACATAGCTCGTGTCCACGTAACATTGAGGATTCACGAAGACAGAACAGCTGCTTACACGGATGGTTAGGCACGTGCAGCGACATCCACACTAGTGTAAGATCTGCAATCAACATATCGCATTAAATAGATCTTATACCCAACGTCTAAAGTCTAACCGGATAAGGAATAAAGCGAGTGCCGGAACCAAGTGCGTGGCTCTTCTCAAAATGTTGTCGAATTCACTCAATTCTGATTTCAGTTGAGCGTGTGTCGCGTGAGATACATAGAGCATATGTGATTTTAAGAGACTCAAATATACAATGCATAAAACCTTTGGCTCAAGTCGTCCAACGTTCCGATGACGAAATCCTAAAAATATAAAATATATACACGATGATATTGATTACTCGGATTATCAATCGTTTTGGAAAAAAGTTACAAAATGTAAGCGTGAGAATAAACTACACTTTGAGAAAAAACTGATAGACGATTTTAAGTTAGATCGTAAAGCCCTCGTTTGAAATGCATGAAGTAGGCTAAAAATGCACAATCAAAAACTGTGTCAAAGTTGATGATAACTTAGTAACCTAAGAGTACTTAATATCTAATCACCTCTTAGCAGAGATTTTACAACTCTTAGCGATCATACCCAAGTCGATTATAATATGCTTACATAAAAAAGATTTATTTTAACTTGGCAAATGCGTGACAGCGCACGCTTACATGACCACAACAAAACAAAAATGTAAATCATGTGTCGAGAAGGTGTGAACGGAGGAGGTGTTTGAATGTGATAAAGGAGGAAGCGCGGCGAACGTCGAGAAGGAATTGATTCCAGGCGAGTGAGGCGGCGACGAGGAAGGATCGGGAACCGTACTTGTTGGAGTAATTGGGAACGTGGAGTAAGAAGGAATTACGGGAACGCAGCGATAGCGAGGTGGGGCGAGTGACATGTAAGAAAGGAAGGTTAATGAACGATGGGGCACCGACAGCGATGAGACGAGAAGTTACGAGAAGGTGGAGTTTAATGCGGATGTGGATGGTGGGCCAGGATAGTTAAGCAAAATATGTGGATGTGTTGTCGAAGCATGCCCACTTTCATGGATAATGAAGCATGTCCTCTTTCATAATTAAAGCTTATAACAAAGCATGTCTTCTTTCATTTCTTCTTTTGATCTCTCGTAACAGCTGGCTCAAGTCTTTGGATAAAGGTTTTGATAATTATATTGTATTTATTAACTTAGCTACAGCATTTAAAACAGTAGATCACACCATACTGTTACAAAACATTCGCGCATTGTCATTTGGATTGCTGTTTTTCTGTGGAAATCGGCAGTCCGAGTAGGAAAATCTATATCTGACTGGGTAAATATTAGAATGGTGTTTCTAAAGGTTCTATTATCATCCCATTATTATTTATTATATTCATAAATGATCTGCATGGCATTATTAAGTCACCTTTGCTGATGTATGCGGATGATATTAAGTTGTGACGGTAGATTATATCTGATCTAGATAGATCTATTCTCCAAGCTGATTTGAACGCTCTATTAAAATGGGCGAATAAAAATATGAAAAAAGTTAGTGTAGCAAAGTTCACCTATATTCATTTAGGCAAACAATAGTTAGATCACTGTTATAACGTAGAATATGTAGTATTATTTACAGTCAACCAGTTCAAACAATTAAGAATTGTTGTGGTAAACAACTTAAAAACTAAAACAAATACAGATTATATTTGTTCTAGGGCGATGAGAACATTTGGTATTATCAGAAGATGCTTCATAAATCTCTAAATCGACAGTTTTCCCCAATTTGTTAAATGTATACGTAGGTAGCATGTTAGTCCTAAGATGTCGTATCCACAATCTAATGGTCAGGTTCTCCAAATAGTAAGAATCCCGCATCTAAATGCGTTACAAGTTAGGGAGATCTACTTTACCACGATCGCTTTCGGCGTTTAAATATGAAACCCATGTCTCATATGCGAAAAATAAAGATCTTATCACTTGGTGTGCTGTGAAAGACACCATAAGTCTTATCAATTTTGTTTTCCTTGCAAACTGCAACTGACACTAGGAGTCATGAATTTACTATTCAGCTCTTTCAGAAACTGAAAGAGCACCTGAAACTGAAAAAGCTAAATTGTTTGGCAGACCGAGTAATCAAGAATTGCAATTTCCTTCTAAGAGAAACTATTATGGCCAATTTCAAAAAGATATTCAACTTTTTACCAGCACTTACATTTTAGTTTTTTCTTCTCATTTTTTTCTTTATGTGATGCTACCATATGAGCGTTTGCTCCAAGCAATTATAAATAATATACATAAAGAATATATTAATATTATATTTAATATATTATATTAATATATATTATATATTATTATCTAATATATTATATATAATTGATATAAAGAATATATTCAATGTAAATTGTGATTGATTCTAGCAATTTAAAATCATCGAACAAATAGTTTGCAATTTCGTAATTGACAAAATAGTGAATTGCGACAAGAACGGTAACATTAATATCGTCTGTACTGATGAAGCCCAGTTAAGACGCTAGATATATTCTTGAAATCTTAGAAACTTGATTATATCGTTGCGACTTATTTAATTGTGGTGGTCTCTTGTATTTCGGTGATAATGGATATGCTAATTATTAGATCGATTTTAATGAGAGATGAGTAGCACTTACAAAAAATGTATAATAAATAGCCTGTTGTCAGCAATCTTCTAATTAACATTGAAATTAGTAATACCAAATATAGTGTCACACAAAGCTCTGTTAAACTAATTGGTTTAAGCATTCTTTAATAGACTTATATCCTAGCTACCACATCATCATTAAATAAGTCAGTGTTTGAGTAAACTGCATATTGCACGGGCTTACATGTAATCGGCCTCGGAGCTCCCGATCGTTACGCATCTTTACGTAGATTTTTTCATCCAAGCTGATACGAATCAAATCTAACGGTTCTTTAATAATTGGCTGAACCTAAAATCCAAATACTTAAGAATTTATCTGTAACCACTTACTTGATCATAATCATCAATAGCGGAAGTTGTCATCTTAAAAATGAAATTAAAAACCAACGATTAAAAACAAAGTTTACTACCATAAAAACATCAAACAAATTACCGACTACAATTTTAATAGTTTTTAATATTTGCTAGGCATTATCGGATAGAATTCAAATATTAACATAATTTTCAATAAAAATCAAATGGTTTTCAAAATATTAACGAATAATCTGACAGTATGAACTTCAGCAGATCATGTAGATACAATATATAGCATAACACTTTATAATATTTTTGTGAAGAGAATAGGGATATCGAGAAGTTTTCAGGGTCGACTTGGTGTGGATAATGGTAAAGGCGGAGAAGGAGGATGGGGACGAGTAAGAATAAGAGTGACAAGGAAATGATCGGACAAACCAGGATCAGTAATTGACAAGGAAGTTTAGTAATTGAAGAAATTAGGAAAAGCAATGATGTCGAGAGCACCGCCAAGAATATGAGTTGGGCTTGGTGAAAGTAATTTATAGTTAAAATCAGAAAAAAGATTAGTAGAAATGATAGAGTCAGAGTCAGCCGGGCGATCAAAACGAATGTTAAAGTCACCGAGAACAAAAGAAGGAGTATAAGACAATGAACAGTAAGACATAAGATCTGCAAGGTCGTTAAAGAAGGTACGTGATGGGGCAACTGAACCTGGACGGTATACAATCACATGTTTCAGAGGGAAAGGAGTTGATAATCTGCATATGAGTAATTCGTACGAGGTGTAACGGATGTTAACGTTAATTTTACGTGGAGACGTTGGGTGACGAGCAATGGCAACAATACCGCCATGGTTAGAAGCAGTAGACGTATGAGAGGCAATTGGACGAGCAGATTCAACTACAGAACAACCAGAGCGACATAGACGACGAATAGCAAGATCGTCGGAGTCACAATGCCAGGATTCGGTAATGCAGATAATATCGATAGTTAATTGATCGAAGATATCAAGAAGCATATCAGCTTTATGAAGAATGGAGCGAGTGTTGAATATACTAAGACGAAAAGTATGCTTAGGAGCGAGATCGACTAGCGAAGAAGACAAGGGGGGATAGATGGGACGTCATCGAATTTTTGGCCTTGTGTGTACAAAGTGAAAATTTCCGTTGATTTGACGTATAGATAAGGATGACTCGCCGTTTGTTTCACGTCGATGTTTCTCAATGCGAGCTAAATTGAGCTGGGCAATATCAGAAGGGGAGCGGTCAGGAAAGATACGACAAGTAGACGAAGTGGCAAGAAGTTTAAAACGTTGGGAGAGTACCAAGGATGCATGTGAACTATGTCGGAAAACGATTTTTAGGAGTGGATGACTGAGATGATTGGATTTAGTGGATTTGTTTAAACGAATAAAGGATACACGAGCGATATTATTGAAGAGGGATGGATTGTCATCAGGAAGAATGGTTGCTAGGATGGACCTGAAAGCAGATACATCATCATCGAGGCGACATTGAGGAGAAACAGATTCGGAAACTTTAAATTAGATTTGATAATGCATCGATCGCGCGAAGGAAAACGATTACGTATAAGTGATGGACGGACAGACCTGGTAGGAGTAGAAGCAGAAAAGCAGATAAACGTGGGAATGACAGGGGTGCTAAGTGAAGATTTAAGATAGTTTGGAGCATGTGTGACAGGAGTGGAGTGTTGAATCGGTTGATCGGAGATGTTACTGGAGATGATTTTGACGGAAGGATGTAAATTATTGAGAGGTGATACGGTTGGAGCATGTGTGACAGGAGTGGATTTTTAGTTAGCTTTCTCTTTGCCATAATAAGATGTCAGTTAGTTAGTAATAATCAAGAATGTTTAAACTCCGTTAGTCTGCAAGTCGTTAGTTGTAAGTAGTTCGCGTTAGTTGTAAGTAGTCGTTAGTTGTAAGTAGCGAGCGGATGTCGTCGATGGTTGTTGTTAGTTGTCGTCGAAGGTTGTCGTTGGTTGTCGTCAAAGATTGTACTTGTAATTGTAAGTAGTTTGTGATCAAGAATTTTAAATTATATATAAATAAACTATTTATATATAAACTATTATAAATATTACTATTATAAACTATTATAAACTATTATTATATATAAACTATTATAATATAATATAAATAATATCATATAATATTATATTATAATATAATATATATAAACTATTATAATATTACTATATAAATAAATACTATATATAAATAAAAATAAAGATAAATAATTATAAATAATAAAGATTATTATTATTATTTTTAATGATAAAATTTATAATTAAAATTCAAATTAAAATTCAATTTTAATGAATTAACTAATAAATAATATACGATGAATCAAAGTCTATGTATTTTAAAAATTAATAAATTAATAATTATGACACAAAATAGCTTTGATGTTTGGGAGAAAATAAACAAGCAAAATAGAGGATGATACTACAAGTGACTTGGATAATCGGCCAGATTATAATCTGTAGACAATTCATAATAATATAATATAATACAGTAGTATTTATATAAAATTCTACTCTTAAAATTATAACCTCAGATCAGATATAAATCAGATCAGATAACAGAGTCTACGTATTTTATACTATATATAAATAAAAATAAATTAATTATAAATAACAAATAAGTTTAATATTTCAAAATGCAATATTTAAAATATCATAAATTAAAGATAAATATTTATAAATAATAAATGATTATATAAGATTTTATACTATTTATATTTATATAATTATATATTTCGCAATAATCATATCAGATAAATGATACATTGTTTATAATTAACTTTTATATAAGATTTTATAAGATTTTATAAAATATTTACCAAATATACACAGATATCACATATGAATATTGTTAATAATAAAATATTTAATAATATATAAGATTTTATACAATTAATATTTATATAATAAAGGTAGTAGTTAAATAAAGTTAAATAAATAAAGTTAGTAGTTAAATAAATAATAATATTTATTAAATAATAATAATTTTATTTAATAATAATTAAATAAAAATAGTTAGTAGTTAGTACTTAAATAAAGTTAGTAGTTAAATTAATAAAGTTAGTAGTTGGTGTTCATCACACGGCTTAGTAATCAATGTTAGTAAATGTCGACATGAGAATTGGTCAATCCCGATTACCTTCTCCTTCTTATCAATTCAGCTCAACAGTTATCGAATCAGTAAATCACTTTACTGATCTAGGTGTTGTTATCTCCTCCAATTTAAAATCTCGTCTTCATTCTTCTGTGATTATTGAAAAATGCCGTAGAATTTTAGGATTTCTTCATCGAAACGTTAGACGACTCGAGCCAAAGGCTTTACGCATTGTATATTCGAGTCTCTTAAAATCACATATGCTCTATGCATCTCACGCGACACACCCTCAACTGAAATCAGAATTGAGTGAATTCGACAACATTTTGAGAAGAGCCACGCACTTGGTTCCGGCAACTCGCTCCATTCCTTATCCAGTTCAACTTGAGACGTTGGGTATAAGATATATTTAATGCGATCTGTTGATTACAGATCTTACACTTGTGTGGATGTCGCTGCGCGTGCCTAACCATCCGTGTAAGCAGCTGTTCTGTCTTCGTGAATCCTCAATGTTACGTGGACACGAGCTATGCTTGAAGCATCGCTCAAAGAATCGAACAAATTGTACGACAGTGATGGATCGCGTCTGTAAACGATGGAATGGATTATAACCTGGTGTGATCAACAGCTGTTCTGCTGCGCAATTCAAAGAAAGCCTAAAGCTTGACCTCGTGAATTCTCGATTTTTTTCGTTTTTTTGTTTGTTTTTTTATTGGACGTGATGTTTCCTTATGAGTTTCAGCTCCCTTGGAAGTCGACATATAATAATAACGATAAAATTTATAATACAGATTTAAAATAAAAATCAATTTTTATGAATTGACTAATAACAAACGATGAATCAGAATTAGGATTAGAGGTCATCGGAAGGAACTTCTATGTTATCAGATTTTGGTACCTATTCCCCGACCCAACATAGCAGCGTTCTTTATTTTGATAATAGCATACTTTATTTATATAATAAATAACCCCAAATCACGAACTTATTTTAATAGGGTCAAGATAAAAATCATAATCGGAACGAATTTGGAATAAACAAAATGAAGAAAGGGTTAAGATGGAAAATATCATTATTGGAATGAAAATTCTAATGAACAAAAAGTTTTCTAATATATGAATAATTAATTTCGAATGAACTTATTTTAAATAGTTGATAATGATCCATTATTTATAAATAATTATTGGATCAAAGAAAAGAGGAAATTTTTTGATATTTCGCTAACCTCTGTAGCATCTTCAGAAAATTATAATTACAACTTCAGATTGTAATTTTCTGAAGATGCTAACAGAAGTTAGCGAAATATTTAAAATAATTTCTTGTTTTCTTTGATCCAGCTCCAATAATTATGAACTTATTTTAACTGGGGCCAACTGTGCTGTTCCGGTACCGAAAAGCACATTGCAAATACAGTATATGAAATGAGTGTATTAAATAAAGTAGAAACAATTGAATTGATTACAGTTCATGTTCTCATCAAAGCATTGGAGTGATACTGGTTGAGAATAAAAATATCTTGTTCTGTATTTGATCAAATCGAAAAAAGCTAGATTTCTGCCATTGGTAGTACCAAGATGGTGTTCTTAGTAGCAGATCCCACAATGCGACAGAAAGATTTAGTAATACAATCACCAAGCTGTCGAAAATCCAATGTTTATGAAATATAAATGTCCAATGATACGTTCGATGTGTTTTTCAATTGTTTAGATCCCTAAAACATTTAGATGAATAGAAAAATAAAACTCTTCACAAATTTTCGACTATTTCAATAGTCCTTTTTAAATGTCACATAACACTTTAATTTAATTTAAATTAAAGTGTTATTTTTAATTTTCTTTTTCTATGCATCTCGATGTTTAAATGCCCTGATCAACTATAAATATAATGTTAAAATAAATTAGCTTAATATTAAAAATATTATATTGAACTTAAAATACTTATTAATACATTTGAGATTAACAAGATGTATATGAATATAGCCCTTATTAACTTAATGAACTCCTTGATTATCAAAAGCATCGTTATTGAGGTTTGAAAATTATATATTTCTATTTTTAAATTGTGACATTTTATAAAAATAAACTAATATTTAATACTTGGATACTTGCTAAATGTTAAGAATGTATTAAATATGCAAGTTTATAATTTATATTTATAAAGTTACATCTTATTGCGATATGTCAGATTATTATTTACGCAATTATTTCACATTTTCGACATTTTGTCGTTATTTAACCGGATAAATAATGAAGGTCCAGTTGTGCGCATTTGGAAAAAAGTACAGTTAAAATTACTTTACAAAGGAAATGACGACCCATATGACATGAATTCTCATAGAGGAATTTCGATTCTGCCAATTGTATAAAATGTATTCTAGTATCATTACCCACCGTCTTTCTGAGTATGTCAGATACTTTTTGCCGATTGAGCAGCACGGCTTTAGCCCTAATATTTCAACTTCATCGGCTTTTAAAATCATCATAGAATCTGTCATGTTTGTTAGAAATAGGAATAAACCACTGTATGCAGTGCTCGTCGATTTGAAAAATAATTCGAATCGATTAGTCGTAATCTCTTATTAAACAAAATAGACAGATTTTTAAATTTACATGATAATATTAAGTAAATAATATTAGATGTAATGTCTATGGCATATGTCGAATGATGCGGTGGGTTATCCCAACGATGTAATCACTAAGCGGGTAGGTCAGTTGCGGGGACATAGCAGTCTTGTATAAATTTGGATTTGGCAGATTACCAAAAGTGTATAGACTCTCAAGAAGAGGAATTAACATGTGGAATTCGTTGCCTGAAGAAGTCGTTGCAGCCCCCAGTTTGAGAACGTTTAAATCACGATGCTACGAAATGGATACGTGAACAATGCCGCCATTTAATATTACCACTGGAATACCCTAATTAGCTACGTTGATTGACTATTTGCTTTTCTTATTTTTTGGACTTTGCCTGAATAGCCTTTTGGCTTTGGTATGTATTGGAATAATTATGTAATATTATAGTATTTATAATATTATATATAATATTAATATTATATTATAATATTAAACAGATAATATTAATCACGTGATTAAGGAAATGTTTTCCCCTTTTAAAATTGTAATTTTTGATGACATTCATAATGCATACGCAATTCACCAAACCCTGTGTGTTCTACAGTGCGATACTGTAAGCCCTCTATTATTTAATATTTTTATATCCGATCTTCCTGACGAACTACTTGTGAAGAATGTACGCAGATGACTTGGTGATATTTTCTGATAAACTTAAAGATGTACAATTAAGCATAAATCGGCTGTTTGAATACTGCTCCAATAATTTAATTTAGGTTAGTTGCGATAATACAAAGATTGTCAAGTTTCGTAAGGGTGGACGACTAAGTTGATATGATCGTTTAGTATATGGGTCGAAAACCATTGAATTTACAACTCAGTTTTGCTAGCTTGGTATAACACTGACATCACGATGGATATTCGCTGATCATATTGATAACAAGATATTCAATATATTAAGTAGAATTCGTTCATTCGTCTTCTCGCTTCCTCTTATTTCGAAACAGCGAAAATATATTTTGATATTATGTAATGCCAATTATAGGTTACGGTCTCAGTGTCTTCTGAGAAGACATGGCGATTAATAACTTTAAGCAGCTCGATCGTAGTTGGTGGGCTATCTTGAAAAAATATTTTGGCATAGACCAAAATATGACCTTCTACAGTGTTGTCTTTTTTGAGTGAACAATACCCCATCTATCAATCATTGATGCAACGGTTAAATTTGCCTTCTACGCCCATGTGGGAGAACTACATATCTAGTTGGATGCTGCAACAATCGTTGGTTAATGATTAGTACAAACACACTCCGGCGATTCAACTACCAAATACATGGCGTAATGAAACGAACAAGGAGAAACGATAGGTCATTAAGCTGGTTTTAATAGATGGGCTGTATTACCATTATTGTCAGAATAAAACTTCATGCCACAATCCAGGTGAATCATGTATTTGCCGTTTCCGTAATTTCTTGCAACGAAATTAATCACTACAGAAGTTGCTCATATCTCCGACCAATTACAACCAGTTTAATTTGATTTTGCAACTGTTTTGCAACATCGCAGCCAGCGACGAAAGAGGTTTTTTGTAATAATAAATTCTTAGATTATTATTTATTATATTGTTTATTATTATTGTGTCCTATACGGTTATCAAATGCCGGTGTCATTGAAGCAAGCTGTAATAAAAATCCTGTATAAGGGTAAAGGGGATATAAGTGATACCAACTCCTACCGTGGAATTGCCCTGCTAAATCATACCTATAAATTTTTGTCCACTCTTATAACCAATCGATTATCGAAACACCGTGATTATCTGTTGCCGCCAGAACAATTTGGTTTCCGACCTCACCGATCAACGGTGGACGCAATTAAGGTAGTTCGTGAACAAGTGTTATTACAATTCGAACGCAAGAGTCATTTATATGCTATCTTTGTTGACTTTAAAAAAGCCTTTGATTCGGTTAATCAAGAAATACTCACCCGTAAATTGTCGATGGATTTCCGGATATCTGGTCGTATGCTGAAACTCTTGTGCAATATCCTCTATGCCAATTCATTAAATGTCTTCGACGGACTTACTTCATCAGACACAATAATTGCTAGCCGCGGTGTAATGCAGGGAGATCCGCTCAGCCCAATCATTTTCTCTGTTTATATCCATGATTTACCGTCTCATCTGAGAAACGAATGTCAAACTTCAAGTTTGGTTCTTTACGCTGACGACTTAGTTATTCTAACAAAAGATCTGGAATTGGCTCAAAACGTAACCACTGCTCTAGCTAACTACTGTTCAAATAATCTAATTGAAGTGAATATCGATAAAACAAAGGTAGTAAAGTTTCGTAAAGGTGACAGATTGTGCTCACATGACGAGATTAGTTTAAACATCAGGAAGGTAGAGTTTAGTAATCAATACACGTACTTAGGGATGCTATTGACGAGTAGGTGGTCTTTTAAGCTTCATATCGAAAAGAAATGTGCGAAAATCGTCATAGCCACTTCGCGAGTTAAATGTTTAGGTAAGCTTTCCTTTGGTGGTGCTCTTCAGTATTTTCATGTCATGCTTCTACCGATTTTGTCGTACGCGCTTTCAGCAATTTGGGCAGACCTCACGACGGCTAATTTTGCGCAGATCGACAAATGTAAAGGCAGATTCATTAAGCGTGTTGTAGGCGTCTCACCAAAGTGCTCGACGACTGCGGTTTATGTTTTATCTAAAGTCGAGTTATGTACGGAGTATTTACGAAATATGATCGGCGCCCAAGATACGGTACATTATATTCAAAATAAAAAAGACTTAATAGATAAGGTTAGCAAGCTAGATCATCAACTGTACGCTTCACCAGTTAATACGCAAACGAGTTGGCAGTCTCCGTGTGCTTCTAAATGCCTCCTCGTTTGGAGGGTTTCTTTACACGGATATCATGACAAGTTTTGTCGCACTCGCATATCCGTCCAAACACGTGGTTTCGTGTGTTTTCTGTGGTGATAGATGTGAGTCTTTATCCCACGTATTTGAGTGCCCGGTGTTAGCGCAAAAATCTTTGAAGGAGATCGATGGGTTAAGTTTACGCCTAACTTGATAAACTTGCTAAATTTCTTTTTGCCTGTTGGGAACAAGCGGTGGGCTATTAAATATCGATATTATTTCAAATGAAGTCGTTGCACAATGTTTTATTTAATTTCTTTCATTTGGTCAAGTCGAGAGACGCAGTGCCCTAATAAATTTCTTCTACATTATTATTTATTATATAATAAGATCAGATATATGAGATATTAATAATATATAATAAGATATATATACTATAAGTATATATATACTATAAGTATATAGTATATATACTATATGTGACATGGTGACATATATATGTGACATGGTGACTGAAAGTCGTGAATCGAAGTCCAGTCTATCAAGCAACACCATTTAGTATAAATGCCGTATTTCGTAAGAAATCCTGGACCGTTGTCTACTCAGCACATTCGTGCATTACTATTATATATATATATATATATATATATATATATATATATATATATATATATATATATATATATATATATATATATATATATACAAGCAAGCAATGGCTATAAAGCCGTTTTGCTCGATCACAAGTAAACATCATTACATACACCAAAATCAAAAAAAAATATCAATGAAAGTGGTAATCTTCATTATTCCTGCCATTAATCGTCCAATTTATGAGAGCAGTCTTGAATGTCTTAACGTCTGTGGCCATCACGATTTCCGACAGTAGTCGATTCGAAGCATTTGCACAATGATAAGACAACCGATCCAACCGTGAACTGCAACCATGATACGATATCCTCAACAACAGAGGATGACCTCTGTTGCATCGTCTATCGTTGATAACCACTGAATGGGTAGGATATCTATCCGAACCGTTTACGATATTGGAGTTCTGGAATAATTATTTGTTGAGCATTAAGTTGCTGTCTTAGTGTGTTGATGACATTATCTTCTTTTGTTTGTTTGGATTTAAATTCTTCAGTTAGATTAATGATTATATTTTTTTGATATTCTACTTGTTTCTTTAGCGATTGAATCTGGTTGGAATCCTTCTTGAAATAGACACAATATGCTTTGGTGTTATGGTAACAGAGTTGTTTGAATTATCTGTTGTTGGTGTAGCGACTTGGGATTTTATGGGTGGTAGCTTCTGTGATATTATAATATCGGACGTGGTTGCAAATGCCCAATTGTGGTATGCCAAAAAGGCAGGGCATCTTTTATCATATGATTTATGTTTCCCAGACCCACAATATGCACACTTCTTTAATATTTTTGGACACTCGGTAGAATTGTGCTATTCAGCACAGTGGACACATTTGGTTTCAAACCTGCAGGTGCTCGACCAATATCTGCACTACTGGCAATTGTAGCACTGTGGTATATGTGCAAGTCAAACTCTGATTCTCTACTAATAAAATTTAATTCCATGTAGTCAAAGCAATCATGCTTTAAATTACATAGTATTTCCTTTGTGGCAACTGTCACTGTAAGAAGAGCTATGTTGGTTGTTTGCCCTTACGATCTTTGAATATGGTAATTTTTTACAATTAAATTTATTTTCGAACCTATCCCAATCCTCTATATCCATTTCGGGAGAAAATTTTTTTACAACGAAAGATGATTTTGGACTAATATCTTTGCACGAGATGATGGAGTCTAATGTGAAAAATAAAGAAAACATCATTATATACACCAAAATCAACATAAAAATATCAATAAAAGGGGTAATCTTTATTATTCCCGGCGTTAATCGTGCAATTTATGAGATCAGTCTTGAATGTCTTAACGTCTGTGGTCATCACGATTTCCGACGGTAGTCGATTCCAAGCAGTGCACAACGATGATACAACCGATCCAACCGTGAACTGCGACCACGGGACGATATCCTCAACAACAGGGGATGTCCTCTGTGGCATCGTTTATCGTTGATAACCACCGAATAAGTAGGATATCCATCCGAACCGTTGGCGATATGCCACATTACTAAAATATCTAGGATGTACCGTCTTTGGTGCACAGTCATCATACCAAATGTTTTAAGTATGTCGCGATAACTCATATGAGAATAACTCGAAAACAGTTTGCTGTCATGACGAAGAATATTTTCTAAGTCATTCAACTCTTTTTTGGACGTTGGAAAACTGGCTTGTATCTCGAACTCAATATGTGGTCTTAGAAGTGCATTAATAGAATTCTAAAACATGTGGGTGACACAAAACTTGAAGCAGATTTTATCAAGTACAGCATTCTTCTGGCAGACGCGCATCTACGTTCAGTGTCCATTCCAGACTTCAAGGAAGAATGAGTTATGATACCAAGGTCTCGTACATGAGATACACAATTAATTATTTGAGATCCTATAGTATATCGGGCAGGTACAGAACTATACCCGAAACGAAGGTGAACACACTTAGAGACTTTCAATAGTATTCCTGTATGCATACTCCAAATTTCTATCCTATTAATATCACATTGCAGAAACTCTACATCCGTCGGAGAATTAATTGTGCTCCACACTTTCAAGTCATATTCGAAAGCAAGATATTAGCATCGCAGTTTACTCAGCAGAGAGTTGATGAAAATGTTAAAAAGTAATGGGCCAAGCACATTCCTCTGATGAACCCCTGAAGTCACACTACTCGGAGAAGAAAAACAATCACCAACCCGTACTATATAGCTCCTAGATGACAGAAAATCAGCAACCCATGCTACAAGCATCCGGGAAATGCCATGATCGAATAATGCTTGTATCAACTGAGAATGAGCACGCGATCGAATGCTCTACTAAAATCAAGAAACAGAACATCAATAGAGCTACCTCGAGAATATTCTGCGACCCACGCCTCACGAGAACACAATAGATTTGTCAGACATGATCTGCCTTTTCTGAAACCATGCTGTTGAGAGCAAATCTGTCCGGACTCAAACAAGTGACTCATTATCCTTTCGTGAACTATACTCTCCAAAGTTTTACTTATATGGCTAGTTAAATTAATATATATATATATATATATATATATATATATATATATATATATATATATATATATATATAGGGTGTATGGAATTGGATATCATGAAGGAAGGATTTTGTAGCTGGTTTTCAATGCGAAAGTCACCTCGTGTGACCTAGCAACTCTTCATTACATAAATAAGAATCCATCAAAGGATCACCAGACCCGATTTCAATCGATCTTCATGATCTCATACGATAAAATCTATAATAAGCATGCCAGAGAAGCATCTCGGACAATGCAGTTTCTGGATATCATGATGGAAGGTTTCATATACTGTGTGAAATCTGGTAATCCTGGATTCGAAGCCTAGCAGTCAAGAGCGCTAGCCAAGTACGGAGAGCGACAGCTTGAATCTCGAATAAGTCAAATTTCAAAAGGCGAAGAGTTGGTAGTCAGCCTTCTGACGAGCCCGGGGCTACCAACATGTGGCAAAAAGCGGGCGAAACGAAAACGGTTGTGGCAATGGCGCCGTTAGTAGTCAGGGTGTATGGAATTGGATATCATGAAGGAAGGATTTTGTAGCTGGTTTTCAATGCGAAAGTCACCTCGTGTGACCTAGCAACTCTTCATTATATATATATATATATATATATATATATATATATATATATATATATATATATATATATATTTTCTAGTTCGTGCTTTAGCTTGTTCTCTCTGTCAGTATCTAACTTCTATTTTTCGACACAGCCTCAAACATTGCTGGATTCCTGATATTTGGATGCGTGCCATTGTAGTCCTGATACCCAAGAAGCATCCACCTCTTAGTTCGTCAGACTTTCGCCCTTTCTTACTTACGTGTTTTTCAAACTTCTCGAAAAACTAGTCTCGAAGCATATTCGACTCCATCTTAAGAAAAACAGTATTCTCTCGGACTCACAACACGGATTTATGCCGGGCCGTTCTTGTTTAATCAATTTAATAACAGCTCGTGAAAGTTGTACGGACGCTTTGAGTTCTGGATATGTTATCGACACCGTATTTTTGGACTTTTCTAAGGCTTTTGACAGTGCCCCTCATGACGGTATTGTTTCATTGCTTGCTCACTATGGTTTCCATTTTCAGACCATTAAGCGGATTAAGAATTTATTATCTTTGCGGTCATTCCAAGTAAGAGTTGGTGGTGTTTTTTTAAAGAGCTCTTGGGTGCTTTCCGGTGTACCTCAAGGATCTGTCATTAACCCTGTTCTTTTTATCGTATTTCTTAATGACTTGCTCCTGCGTTTAAAGAACCCTGTTTTAGCATATACTGAAGATTTAAAAATCTGGACTGTTGTTCGTACTACTAGCGATTGTTAATCACTACAGGACAACCTGGACTGCCTTACAAATGAGATATAATCAAGCTGGCAACAAATCGACCTAAGTATCCATTCAATCCAATTTCGCTATACAAAACTCTTAAGAACTCACCTTTCTGGTACGAGAAAAAATGTTTACTCGGCTCAAAAATAATCTCGGCTGCAGACAGGATATGGTACAAAGCTACATTCCAAGCTCGCGAAGAATTACATACCCAGAGGTCATCGCCCTGGTAAGAAGAGTGGTATTTAACTATCAAATTTTAAAAAATCTTTTTGATTATAGTAACTCCAGCTTTAAAATACGCAATATTTAAGATGGTATTTACAAATGAGGTGCCTCGCATCCCACTAAACAATTCTTGTTTTGTTTTAGTCAGATGATCATAACCGGGAAATTTAATCCAGGATTTAATTAGAGCTGCAGCACACCAATCACTCGCTATAGAGACATCCTTGAGACCATTAATCAAAACAACTTCACGCGAAATACAAGTGAAGACATAAGATTGTAGTTCCAGGGAATGCTGAATGTTAAAATCCGCATAATCTAACATCACTGTCCATGGCATGTCTGTTAAACAGTCCAGTCTTGACATACAGCGCTGCGCTGCTTTAACACTTGGTAAAGCATAGTCAACGTCTTCCCGTAACGAGAGTGATTCTTCAAATAAATCCAATACATAAGCAATTATTAAGTAATCCTTAGGCTGTTTGCCATATATTGCCCTAGCTTTGGATAACTCGAATTTTTCACTAGCATTGGCTACCATGTTTGGCGTCGTATATAACCATCCAATAACCTCTGACGTCGGAAAATTTTCAAAATATACTCGCTTTCCAGCTAATATATTTCGGTCTCCATTCGTCGTTTTGACTTTTCCAGTAGATCCACTTGTGATGTGCTTTGTCTATTCGTCACAAACTGGCACCGCGTCATATAATCATCTTTCTTAGTTGGGTTCATTGTGATCTCTTTGATAATTGATTAAATTTGAGAATGTACGATATCAGAAAAATTGAACCCACAAACGTCGTTCAAGACAACTAAAGTATCACGATTCTTCCTTTCTTTTTCCCAATTACTACGGGATAACTGTCTAGAATAGCACATATACCAGTATGAGCAATCAGTGACATCGAAAACACTTGAAGGTCCGATTTTCGGATGATAGAAAGTGCGACGTATTCGGTTTGACAAATCTTTGAGGGCATCTTTTATAGCCAAGTTGCTAAGACAACATCCATTATTATATTTAATCCAGGAATACATCTTGAGACATTTCGGATTATTTTTACAGGCGATAAAAGCGCCTAGTACTATATTAAAAATACCTCGACAAAATATAGAAAGAATTAAATTGATATTAGGTCTGCCAAAAGAAATATTTGATTGACTAGCTTTTCCTAAGTAAGTCGCGAGATCTAGCCGCGTATGGCTTTTATCACCTAATGTCGCAAATGGAAAATATTCATTTAAGAAGTAGTGATGACTAAGGCCAGCCTGATAGTGTATAGATATAAGGGCGGTTGTCGATGTGAGACACAATAGCGTTCTTCATAGATGCAAGATCCGCTGAAGTCGTAGGTACCAAGTTGATTTACTTCACTCACTTCAAGTACATTATCATAAGACAGTCAATGATAGTCATCCCATTCACAACGTATTGTGTGCATTTCCGTATCTTTGTATAACCCGAACAGTATCGTCAAGTAAGAGTCGACAACATCCTTTGAAAAAACACGATTAATCGCTGTGAATAATTCATCAAGTTTATCAAATTATATCAAATCTTCCTTAAGAGACGATCGTAGATAAGCAAGATCTAATGGACTCGGAGAACAGAGTTTGTTATATATATCACCACCACTCAATATCTTATTTAGATGGTATCGTAAGTCTTCAAAATTAATCCCACATTGTTCATATACATTAGATATGCAAAACTTCATAAAAACCAAACTAAATAATTTGTTTTGTTTTTATTAATCAATAAAACCATTTTCCTATAAATATATGTATAGATAAAAGAAAAGGAGAGTTATGATAAATATATTGATAATAGAACAAGACATAAATATAAAAGTTAACAGTCATCAATAGTGTTTATTGTTCATCTTTTTTCACGGAACTCTTCGTCCATGACTTTTTTATTCTGCTCACTGATGATGGGCAGTATGACAGCGCCGGGTCTAGATACTCCTGCCACCAATGGTTTCGGAGCTGTGGAAGTGGAAATAGATCGCACTCGAGCGGTCAACTCATTTCTTCGCCACCTTATTCGGATTGGCGCGAAGTAGCTCCAGCAAAAGTGCCACAAGGTCCCCACTATAAAAAGTCGGGCCTGTGCATCATATACAAGAGACGGTATCACATCCTCAGCTACCAGCATATCTTCCGCCATTCCATTTCTTCCCATAACATAACAATTAGGAGCATTCCAAGCAGCAACCTGGCAGTGTTGAGAGATAGCGTTTATGACCGCAGTTGTATAGCCGCTAGATATAAAGAAGCGATTACTGGTTGCGGCACTTGAAATTAGGTCATCTCCATGTGTGATATCGACCCAAGCCTCATTGATATTAGAACGCGTCACAATCTCCTGGCACATAGTGTATAAGACAGGCATTCCAAGAAGGCCCCAAATTGTGGGCCATCGCTTGAAATAGGTTAGTACTACCTGCGGAGGAACATGATATGGAACCCTTCGCGGCCACCCACCTTGCCAGGCCGCATTATCTGCAATTGGTACTATGGGATGTGAAATAGCACCGTTCCACGACATAATTTGGAAACATCCGACCGGCAAACTCCTCTCGCATGTCATTTATAAATAAGGAGGTTAGCGTCATGAGATTACATGTGCGATTTACACTAGACGCATTAATACGCTTGTCCAAGAAAGAAATAGCAGCCGCAAATCGACTAAATCCTCGCTTGTTAAAAGTAATCTGCAATAGATTCGAATTGAACGACCACCGATGCAGGATACTTGAAATGCTCACGCTAATAACGCAAGCAGTCACGACAACTTTGAAGAACTGCTCCTCCGCAGAACCCCGAATGAACGCATTCAAATCTGTATTGTAATTTGGATTTATTTTGACCCTATCCAAATTGAGAAAATCGATGAAGGGATTTTTGAAAACTGGCGACGCCCAGCACGACCGCCGATGCTGAAGAAAACTGTCTACAAGAGTCAGGTTGTCTTGATCTGCTCTAAATCTAATTGTTGTCGCAAATGCTTTTACCGAACCACAATAGCATTGATCGATCTCACCGTTTTCAACGGCGACTTTGACTATTGCTGTATATAAATCAAGGGCATCGGGGATTCCTTCACCAAACTCAGGACGAGCCCCACGGCCAATCACCAACATCGGTATAATCGGAGTATGTGTGTTATTTAACAACATCACGTGTTGACTATCATCCCCGGCATTTAACCTTGGTAGACCATTTGCTATTAGCCGCAATATAGCAAGTTCATCCATGCTGAAACGTTCTGCACGCAGCACTAAGCGATGGTTAGAGACAGCATTCAATAACCTTTGAAGCAAGACCATTTGTTGGTTGTCGTCAATATTTAGATTAATCCATTCGAACCAGTCCATTCCTATTGCTGTCAAATCTGACACGGCATCATTAATTAGATAAAACAGACGGTGCAAGTACAAAAGGTACAAGTAGAAAGGGGTGGTCGATGACACAGCACTGTCAACTGAAACTACCGACATCAATGTTTGCGCCAATCGCCTGGATATCCGCGATTGCACTTGTATCTCATTTGATACAGCGTTCGCGTCGATTGTGTTCCCGCGATAGAACTAGCTTAATAACCGCCAGATTTTTTAATTTAGGTATTGGGGGAAGTTCCCCAATTACCTCTTTTACAGTAGCTGATAACAAACCACTTACCTAGTTTGATATTGTAGACGAAGTTACCTGCATTTTGTTTGAGTTTATACGGTATTCTCCGATTTCTGTTGCAATTGTAGAATCTTTTGATCCTCCGATAACACACATTTTGCTCATTGAATTTTTTATTATTGTGTATATTATATCTTGTGTATATTATTGTATGTATAATTTCTCAATTTTTTTTAAGTTGTAAGTATTTATAGACAAGAAAATTTTTAACCAGTCCACTAATAAATTTTTTAAATATATAAAACATTTTACAGATAATAAATAAATAAATAAAGACTTTCTTAACTACACATAAAAAAGGAAAAGAAACATGCAAAAAAAACCAGATCAGACACAACAATAGAAAGTCAGTAGCTCTTCAGTCTTCTAACTCTTTTCTTCTTCTATGGTCTCAGGTCCAGGGTGATCTGAGCCCCCAACCAATCCAACACGCCGCCTTCCGACTGAACCACCCGGGGTCTTTCACTCCCCGAAGAGTCCAGTCGGTGCGGACTATGCTGGGTAACCGCGAGACGAGGAGCTTAAGAAACCTTAGTCTTTGCTCTGGGGGACGTCCTCTTGAAAAGAAGACTAATCCCGAGATAGCCCAAGTGCCCCAAAGGCGCACTTGGGTTTTCCCATTCAACGACAGATGCTGAGCCCGTTTCAGGGCCCACCTAGCTTTCTTCAGGATACGTTTGAGTCTATCCAGGTCAGCTTTCGCCGACCAGTTCACCGTAACGGTGAACCCCAGGTATTTTACTCGACTTGTAAAGGTGGGCAGTGGTTCTGAGGCAAAAATGGAGGAGAGCGCAGAGAGTGCTAATCTCTTAAGTTTTTGCTTCGTCGCAGGTGATCCATGAAAGACAACCACCTGCGATTTGGCGGAGTTTAAAATAAGGTTAGATATGGGTAACTGATCTTTTAATCTTAAAAAGAAACGGCTGATGTCAGAGACTACGTCTTTACACCTGTGTCCAGTGAACATTGCTGTGGTGTCATCAGCGTACACCACAAGACGTTGTTCGCGTTTAAATATTTTGAATAGTTAAATAGAGGCAGCAAGATACAAGATAGGAGAAAGTGGGGATCCTTGAGGTACACCCGTAATAGGTTAGAACTGACGCGCATTAGGGTCGTCTTCATAGTAAAATCGCTTGGTAAACAACAGGATTTCCACTCTGTTCACAATTCTCGCAGGCAACCCGAGGGACCTGAGAGAAGAGATCACAAAAGGAATGGAGATGCGGTCAAATGTAGCGGAAAAGTCAAGGAAAACAGCCACAACTAGACGATGGCTATTATCCCGACAAAACTGCTCCACCTCACCAACTGCTGAATGGACCGAGCGACCTTTGACGAACCCATGAAAACCTGGAAGGATCAAATTACGCCTACTTAAATGGTCGCGGATTTTACGCGCAAGCGCTTTTTCGTAAATCGACACGAGGGCATTTTGAATCGAAATGGGTCGCAGATCTTTAGGGCATGAGCAGGATTTTTTCTTAGGAATAAAAACACGCTTACTAATATTGATGCCTGCTACATCGGATGGGGAGGCTAAAAGCATGGTGACGGCCACCTCTCTTCTCTGATCAGCTGTCAAAAACTGACAGACCCGAGAGTAAAGTAGAACGACGGATTTGGAGATGCCCGGGAGTGGACCCCAGGAGTTAAGGATATCCGTAACAGATAGATCCCTACTCCTGAAGTTACACCAAGGCGGGATTGGTTGAGGTGATAGAGTGGCTCCATAGTTGTGTAGGGCCAGTGACTCCTCTAAAACTTTATCAAGGCCTACATTCCCTATCCAACGCAATGCTCTATCCTTCCAGCAAACAAACTTCTCCTTCTTGAAAATCTTCCAAAAGGAAGACTGAGAAGGATTAAGGCGAGCGATACTCGTCCTATCCCTACTCAGCTGGAACCTGTATCTAGTGCTCCAGTATTCATTCGAGAGGGCCTGTTTGGCGGAAGCAGAGAGATTAGGGAGGTTCAGTAATTTTGCTAGGACCTTGAGTTTTGTTGGAGTGGGATTGTATATACGACCTTGATAGGTAGTCGATAGAATCGCGGTAGCTTGCGAAAAGAGGTAGGTATTAAATTTGGTCAAACTCTCATTTCCTATCAAGGGAAAGAGTTGGATAGCCGCTTGAAAGAAGGCCACTCTGATCGGATCAAAGTGAAACCTCCTTCGAAGCAACATATCTTCCTCAATCCTCCAACGAATTAGGTCATGAGAGGTGGACAATTGCTGGCGCGACTGCTCCATGCAGAAGGGTTTTAACAACCACCTCGAGTGAAGCAGTAAAATGTCGAGAATAGAATTTGTTGATGTGCAATAAAAGGTAGGTGACGGGGGTTTGTGAATAAGATAACCGTTCCTAGCTCTGCGAAGTGCTGCATTGATCCAACGACCAGTTCTGTCGTTGAAATCTCCAAGTAACATGTCATAACCGCTGTCAATAATACTATCCAGGAGGTCACGGTTCTTGTGAATTTCCCCTGGACGGATGTAGACATTGGCTACACTTATGCGTTTACCGTTCTTACTGAGTGAAACTACTAAACAAGAAAGGGCTGGACATGAGTAGTTTAATAGGAGAGAGGACCTTAAGGAGCACTTAACTAAGGTCAAGAGTCCTTGAGATGAAGAGGAGTGAGGTGGGGTTATGTACGGAGTATAGTGGGAACAAATATGCTTTGGGATAAATCGAGTAATGTCCTGGGGGAGACGGATAGACCGCGTCTCCTGAAGGACTATAACATCTGCATCTCTACCAGATAGA
The DNA here is from genome assembly GCA_012934845.2 of Pomphorhynchus laevis. Lineage (NCBI taxonomy): Eukaryota > Metazoa > Acanthocephala > Palaeacanthocephala > Echinorhynchida > Pomphorhynchidae > Pomphorhynchus > Pomphorhynchus laevis. The sequence continues at coordinate 47,119 of WNNJ02001609.1, read as the reverse complement.
AGTCTAAGGGCGGAAGCACCTCCCGAGTTCCACTGAAGGATATTCAGTGAAAAAGGCTCACGAGTACTCTGCATTGTGATGGATTAGTTGAATGGGGGATTGCCTACCTAGACAAAGCTAGGTGCAGGAAGGTTGCCCTTCCCACCACTAGCCCCCTCCAAGGAAGGTACTTGCCCCTGGGCAGTATCTTCATTTCCCCTATTAGTCTTCTGTTGGATTAGCTTCCCAATCTTGAGCGGGGGAACGGCATGGGCTGAAGCCCCTCTCTTTTTCGACTCCGGAACCGAGGAAACAGGAAGCACAGGATTAGTCCCGATAACGGTTAGGATAGAGCGTACTAACTCCTCCATCTGTCGAAGAGCATTCGAAGTCTTTAAGTCGATAATCCGTAGAATGTCAGCGTCATCCATACGTGGAGCAGCAGCGACCGCGAAGGACTTGGCCGGATTGGGCGGTTTCAACAAGAATAATTGTCTGTATTCTTTGAATAGAGAGCATTTCCTGCTCCAAGCAGGATGGCGCCCCCCCCCGCAATTCGAACAGGAAAGAGGAGCCTCGCAGCGATCGGTAGTTGTAAGAGAAGGACAGCTGGTGGAGCTACAGACCCCACACGAAAGGGTCCCACTGCAGCTAAGGGGCCCAGTGTCCCCATTTGTGACACCGGCTGCAGTGGGGATAGGTCAGATCATCCCTCTCTGTGATCGTGAATTTAATATTAAAACCCATAAAGGGATTCGACGTAGAATTATACAAGGATTCAGCAATATTTACGGGAGCATTGCAAAAGCCAACCGGGATAGGGTTCCCGTCCTTACCCCGGATTGACCTCAGATTGGTGACCTTGAATTTTGCCATAAAATAACGTATATCTTCTTCTTCCATTGAACATGGAAGATTTGAAACTTTTAGCGATGCTAGGATAGGCTTGGATGAAATTTCACCATATTCAACTAAATTGGCGGAGAAGTACTCCATGTAGTTTGCTGCAAGGTCATTCGAGACAAAAGAGATCTTCACCTCCGCAGGGTGTAACCTAACAGAGTTAAATAGAACCCTGTTCTGAAACTGTTTGGTGAAGGATCTCAAAAATTTGTTGTAGAGATCGTGTTTTTCAGTCGGTTTCTTAACTTTAATTATCACCAAATTCTTTAATTTGGGAATGGGGAGAAGCACCTCCCCATCACCTGATACCATAGAAAAATTACTAACCTTGTTACTTGGATCTGTAGTTAGATTTACCTTTAATTTGTCGTTTTTTGTAGGATTATCGTTGATTTTTGAATGATTTTTGCTGCTATCGTTTGAAAGCTCCGACATTACTTGAACACTGACAGATAATACATAAAACAAGTGTTGCCCTCAAATAGGCCCAATAAAATTCTTATATAAAATTAATTCAAATTGTTATCACCCATGACAACCGGATTGTTTATTGTAGACCGGGTATATCGCATGCACATTGATGATACTTTGCTAGCTCAAAACCAATTTTGAGTATTAAATAGTTGATGCAATCATTGTATATAAGTAAAGAGCGAGACGCCTTTAGTTGTGCAATACGCTTCAATAATTTCGATACAGGGAGCTCAATGCTACCGTTCGCTGACAATACAATCAGGATTAATTAAGCTCTTCCCAGACGCGCAACCCTTTCACTGTATTTTCCTTTTTTCGTTGCTCATGAAATATAAATTTAAAAGTAACAGAACCGGATATTATTAGAGATTATTTATGATTATAAGTATAAATCTAAATTGTTATTATTAATAATACAGTTAAAAGATTATCCGCAAATGGACCCGTACATTATAATATATATAATGGGTAACGTGCAAATAAAATTTGATCACGTGTTATTTATGATGCCTGTCGTAATATAAACGAAGTCTAAACCAAAGAGGTTTTATTTATCAATCTAGAAAACAATCAGTTTATAAAAACAGTTATAGATACTCATGTCAATTAGAGATTATTGACTATATACCACATTCTTCCCCTACATAATAGTTTGAAAGATAAGCAGGTTGACCTCGATGTCTTTTACTTCTTCGTACCCCGTTGTTAGATTGGTTGACTTGAGTAGTAATCGTCTGCCTATCCAAATTCAAGTTTGATTGGGTTGATGTAGCTTCTTCGTTGCTATTTCCGTCCATTGCTTGGGAGGAGGCTTTCTCAAAGTTTGATAAGTTAAGATCTTGGCTTATGGATGTCGTTGTTGGATGTAGGAATTCTTTTTGGTTAGTATTGTTTGACTCTGCTAATGTCGTTCCATCTTCTGGTCCGGACCACGACAATGATAGTTGATCTTCAGGGCAAGGTGCTAAGTCCCGCGTTGAAACCGTGGAAACGTGCCCACTTTTTAGTTGTATTCTAGCGTAGTGCTGGTTCGATTCTAGCAACAGTGCTTCTTGTACCACATTGTCTCCTTTATTACGACAACGAACCAGAACCGGCCCCAAATTTAAAAGCCAACTTGGTAGCGAACGGCCTGTTGAAGATCCTCGGTCGTACTTGAACATACGTTCATGAGGCGTTGCGTTGGTAGATGTACACAGCAAACACCGAATTGAGTTCAGCACAGAAGGCAAAACTGACGCCCAAGACTGTATTGGTAATTTCGCATCCAACACCGATAACTGAATTCCACACCATATCGTTCCATTTAATCACTCACATTGGCCATTGCCCCGCGGATTGTAAGAAGAAGTTTGGCTTGTAGCAATCCCAAGTGAAGATGTAAACACTTTGAATTTGCGTGATACAAAAGCGCTTCCTCGGTCTGAGTGCAAATATTTCGGTGTCCGAAAAAGGTAGAAAAGCTGCTTTAAGCATGTTATAACTGATTCGGCAGAAGTATCGCAACACGGAAATGCCCACGGAAACCTTGAAAACTCATCGACGACCGTCAGTATATATTTTGCGTTTGTTTTACTGGGAAGTGGACCATTGAAGTCGATTGACAAACGTTCAAACGGTTGAAGTGATTTGATTAAGACGCTGGTGGGAGGACGATATAATCTCGGCTTTATCTTTGCACACGTTGAACAAGAGTTTACAACTTCCCGTATATCACTTAAAGAAAATGGCAAATTCTTCGCCCTGACATAATGCCACAATCTTGTCTGACCAGGATGACATAGTGAACGGTGTAATTTTATTAAGTCGGATTGAGAAGTCGTTACGCCGGAGCATGCTAGTCGTGATAAAGCGTCCGCTGCTACGTTGTCAACGCCGGGACGATAAATGATCTCAAAGCGAAATTTGGATAACTCTAATCGCCAGCGTTCAATTTTTTCATTTCTTTATCCTATTCGAATGTGAAGACATCATATAAGCAACTGATCTTTGATCTGTAATAACTCGAAATGGACGTCCAATGAGGTAGTGACGCCATTCTTTAAGAGCTTCAATTATTGCCAGAGCTTCTAATTCAATCGCTGGATTGCGCTTTTCATGTTTGGACAGTACTCGCGAAAAAAACTGGTCTACCACGCTGGCTCAAGGTAGCCGCTATCGCTACTTTTGATGCATCTGTCTCTACTTCAAACGGTAAATTTTCATCTATACACGAACGGCAGGCACACATTAAAGCTGCTTTTATATCCTTCAAGCTCTTTATTGCTGATTCACCCATGGGAAAATTTGTCTCTGTAGCAAAATCTCGAACGCGGTGCGCAAAACCAAATATCCAGCGACAATAGTAAGTTAACAACCCCCGCAGATGGGAATGTTCGGTTGCATCCGTCGGATTCTTTAGCTCGAAGATTAGTCTAGTTCGTCGTGGGTCGGGCTTAATCATTCCGTTCTCAATACACTGTCCCAAAACGCTTATTGACTCGGATGCGAACACACTCTTGGTTTCGTTTAATGTTAGATGGTATTTTCTTGCCATAGCTAAGAATTTCTGGAGGTTTGCGTTATACTCTTCCCTATTCTTTCCTGCAATTAAAATGTCGTCGAGATACGAAAAGACACCAGACAATGCTTCTCTGTCAATTAAACTATTCATGATGCGCTGGAACACTGCTACACCGTTTGTGAGCCCGAAAGGCACTCGTTTGTATTGATAAAGGCCTCCAGCAGCCTCGAAAGCGGTGAACTCTTTTTCGGATTGTAAAATAGGTAGTTGATTGTAGGCATCTTTCATATCCACGCATGAGAATATTCGATAGTTCGAAAGCCGTTCTATTAAATCATCCGTTCGTGGCAAGGGAAATGCGTCGAGCAATGTGAATCGATTGATCGTCCGTGAATAGTCGATCACCATTCTTTGTTTTCCCTGAGAATTTGTAACAATGAGTGCTTGTGCCCTCCAGGGGGATGAACTTGGTTCTATGATGCCGTTTTCGAGAAGTCGCTTTACTTCTGATTTAATAAATGCGTCCTGACTAGGAGTTCGTCGACAAGATTTTGTTTGCAATGGACGAATATCGATACTCCTATGTTCAAATAACGGATGTGGTTCAACATGCATTGCTTCCAGGGCCCCAATAACAATCGGTGCATGCATTCCTCCAAACTCCAGTGCAAGATGCTTGAAACGCCTGAGAAAAGGATGGCCCAAAATTACATCAGCACAAAGGTTGTCTAGAACAAAACACTTGACACCATAATATTTTTCGCCCATTAGCTCCAAATCGAGAGCAACTGTTTCCCTCAAAACGCTTTGAAAAGAAGACGATGCCATCCGAGCAATTTCGTAACACTTAGTAGTTGACCGTTTACAACGTTTTATCATGTTTGACGATATAAAATTTGAACTGCTACCAGTATCTATCAGAGCATTCATTTTGATACTGTAAGCCATTATAGAAACCATGGCGTTCTTGAGACCCGGAGAAGAAAGCTGTGAAATTTGAGCAATCTATATTGAATTCAAGTCAATCGAATTGCGCTTCCTGGACATGCACATTTTGGCAAAATGACCGACTTTTTGACACGATCGGCATTTAACTTTTAGCGCCGGGCATTGGGCTCGAGGATGTTTTGCATTTCCACAGAAGAAACAAGATTGACGGGTAGCATTAACTTGAATTGCCGGAGAGTCGTCCGTCATATTTTCACTACTAGCTGCAACATTAATAGGATCCATCATTTGCACAGGTTGACAAGAGTACGAGTTAGCTTGTAATTCGTCTTGTTCAAGCGATCGAGCAGCTTGATAAGCGTCGTCCAGCGAATGCTTTGACCGCTCCAATAAACGTTGACGGATGTTCGAAGAAGCCAACCCTCGAATAAACGAATCGCGAACGTACTCATCGTGATAACGCTTCGCATTTACATCTTCAAAATCACATGATTTTGCTAAATGCAGTAGTTCATGTAGAAACTGATCAATGGTTTGTGGATTAGCTTGCTTGTACGTTGACAAAACGTGTCGTTGAAACACTACATTGCGCGGCTTTACGAACAAAGTCTCTAGAGCAAGCATCGCATCTGCAAATATTTCGGTAGACTCGATGTATCGAAACAGATCTGCACTGATCAGGTTCGTTAATAGTGGCATTTTATACTCTTCTCTAAAATCGGGAATACAAGAAAGAAACGCATTTAATCGAGTTTTCCAATGCCTCCACTGTGTTTCTGAATCCGTCGAAACCTTTGACAATGAAAGCACATCTGGTTTCAACAGCTTGTCCATAACAAATTGATAAATAAATTGTCGTAATGTAAACGAAGTCTAAACCAAAGAGGTTTTATTTATCAATCTAGAAAACAATCAGTTTATAAAAACAGTTATAGATACTCATGTCAATTAGAGATTATTGACTATATACCACAATGCCCAAACTATTTTTGTTAGTTAAAACTCTCCTTCCTCTAATGCAGCTCGACGCAGCACGGCATAAGCAGAAAGCTAGAACTCGTTTTAGTGGGCACATACATTCAGCACAAAGACGGTAATGTTTAACGGTTTGTTTTCTTGCTATTGCCTTTAATAAATTCAAGTCATCTGAACATATTTCACCGGAAGAAGTAAATATTGTGGGCATAAATATGGCCTGTTTGATAACCCTGATTCGTTTATCTCATTTGGCACGTTTTCGTAATTCGTGGTATTCAAACGTTGATGACATTGATTTAGAGTATGAATTGGCGTGACTGTTGAACACTTTAAATCTACCTATGTCCGCTCAAAACGCCTCCCTGTTAGACCTGTATAGTCTAGTCGGCTTGTCGTTGAACTTTTGAACGAAATAAACTCTTGAACCCTCTGCATCAAGGGTTTGGCCGATACATCCTATAGTTCCTCAGCGATTTTATCTCTGACTTCATTGTCAAGCAATGGACTGACCTTCGCGTTTACATGAAAACAGGTGGTTTATGTTTGCTTTAGCACCGCATTGAAACATAGTAGCAGTGACAACCTTTGGTTTCCATCCGTATCTGGTTGCGACTCCATCCCTGAATTCGCTAGGTGATTGAACATATTGTTCATGCTTGAGTGAAAGTGCGCTTGACCACGTAGAAGCTGAAATATATGCGAATTCTAATGCTCGTATTAACCTTATGCATAATCGTGGCTTCACGTGTGTAAGTGTATTCTTTTGTATTCTCGAAAGTTTCATTTTATCCTTTGTGATGAGAGCGAATAGCTGATTTTGCAGCCATCGCAACTCGTTTCCTTTTAATCCTAAAGAATACGTATCCAAAATACGCTGTGAAGCGTTGAATTCGAGATGACTCATGAAAAAATATCAATAATGCCAATTCTATCATGTCTTGCAGAAATTGTAAATACCGCAATTATATCCTCGTCCACCTCTTGGTTTAATATCGCTGGAAGCAATCGTTTTAGTATCGCGTCACGGAGAGGGACATGTCAGAAGATTGACAATCCTTAGTTCGAAGAAAATAAAGCCATTTCCATTGTGTGGAATCAAATCAGCTAACTGAGTATAAATTAAAAATAAAGATAAATAAATATATAAAAAATAATGACGTATTTTTTGTTATGGAATTATTTAGTATCATATATTATTATATGATAATAATTATATTAATTAATAATCAATTATATTATTTATTATCAATAAAAGCTTTCTGCTCAAGAGTTTAAATTTATTTTTAATATTTTGCTAATATGGATATTGTAAATTTATTATTTTAATAGTATTTTGTTGATGTATAATTCTACATTATAAGAAATAAAAAATCACCAAACTTGATTAAAAATAAAAAGAAAAATGATAAAGTAAAAATGAAAAAAAGTAAAATTAAAAATAAAATTATAATGTCTATCAATAATACAGTATCAGTATTTCTGATAGAGGTTATATTACCGAAAAAAAACAAATCAGCTAACTGAGTCTACGCATTTAATATAATTATAAAATAAACAAAACATAATAATGCTAAATCAAAATTTAATAATTAAATAATAAAATTAATAATTGTTTTTAGATTTTCTATAATGTAAATCAAGTTAAAATAAAAAATTGAAATTTAAAATAAACGTCATTTTTATGAATGTCATTTTTGTGGAAAAGTAATTTTTTTTTGGAATGCTTCAGTTCTGTAAATGCCACCAGAGGATCATATCTTGAAACTTCTTGTGGTATATAGTCAATAATCTCTAATTGACATGAGTATCTATAACTGTTTTTATAAACTGATTGTTTTCTAGATTGATAAATAAAACCTCTTTGGTTTAGACTTCGTTTACATTACGACAATTTATTTATCAATTTGTTATGGACAAGCTGTTGAAACCAGATGTGCTTTCATCGTCAAAGGATTCGACGGATTCAGAAACACAGTGGAGGCATTGGAAAACTCGATTAAATGCGTTTCTTTCTTGTATTCCCGATCTTAGAGAAGAGCACAAAATGCCACTATTAACGAACCTAATCAGTGCAGATCTGTTTCGATACATCGAGTCTACCGAAATATTTGCAGATGCAATGCTTGCTCTAGAGGCTTTGTTCGTAAAGCCGCGCAATGTAGTGTTTAAACGACACGTTTTGTCAACGTACAAGCAAGCTAATCCACAAACCATTGATCAGTTTCTACATGAACTACTGCATTTAGCAAAATCATGTGATTTTGAAGATGTAAATGCGAAGCCTTATCACGATGAGTACGTTCGCGATTCGTTTATTCAAGGGTTGGCTTCTTCGAGCATCCGTCAACGTTTATTGGAGCGGTCAAAGCATTCGCTGGACGACGCTTTTACTAAGCCGATGTCATTCAAGACATAATCTTATCATTCATAATTAGCTTCGGATAATTATAATTCATTCAAAATTAGCTACGAACTCTCAAATGACCTTTTCTTTAAATACTTATTTTAACGTGGCAAATGCGTGCCAGCGCACGCTTAAATGACCACAACAAAACAAAAATGTAAATCATGTGTCGAGAAGGTGTGAACGGAGGAGGTATTTGAATGTGATAAAGGAGGGAGCGCGGCGGACGTCAAGAGGGAGTTGATTCCAGGCGAGTGAGGCGGCGACGATAAAGGATCGGAGACCATAGTTGTTTGAGTAATTGGGAACGTGGAGTAAGAGGGTATGACGGGAACGCAGCGATAGCGAGGTGAAACGAGTGTCGTCTAAGAAAGACAGGTTGAATGACGATGGGGAGCCGACAGCGATGATACGAAAAGTTACGGGAAGAAGACGGAGTTTGATACGAATGTGGATGGTGGGCCAGGAGAGTTAGGCAAAATATGTGGATGTGTGGTCGAAGCGTCGGAGACGAAAGAGCACTCGAACGGCGGTGTTGATTATTCGTTGTAGGGGTAGGATGATGGATTTTGGTGAATTGGCGAAAAGGCTAAGGCAGTAATCGATTTTAGGTAAAAGAAGTGATGAAAGAAGAGACATACAAGAACGGAAGTCGATAAGGGGGCGGATACGGCGGATGTCACGTATAGTTAAGTTAGATGAGCGGACCTTGTCACGGACGAAGGGTTTAAGGGAAAGGTGATCATCGAAATAGAAACCTAAGAAAGTGAGATTGTAGACTATGGGGATGATCGATGAGGCAAAATATACAGTGGGAGGAGATATGTTTGGTTTACGGGGCAGGATCCACATTATTTTGGACTTTTCGGGGATTAGAACGAGATGGAGATTGGAGAGACTTTTGTAGATAGAAGAAAGGCAGTTGGAGGCAGAAATGCCGATATCGTGTATGCGATGTGCGGGTGCATGAGCAGTAGATGAGGATGTCATCGGCGTATTGCATGACGTTAAAGGAGTAAGGTTTGATAAACGGGGAGAGATCGCCAAGTAGAAGGGAGAAAATCATGGGAACTAGGACTAAACTTTGTGGGACCCCGCAAAAAATAGGGATGGGAGGGGAGGATGTTGAATTAGAACAGACGCGAAAGGAACTGTCGGATAGATATGTGGCGAACCATGTTACGGAGGATGAAGAAAAGCCGTAATCATAACGAAGGCGAGAAAGGAGGACGGAGTGGTCGACAATGTCGAATGCGGAGGAGAGGTCGAGGGAGATGAGAACACTATATAGAGCCTTGTCTCGAGAAATGAGTAAGTCGTTGTACACTTTTATGCATGCGATTTCTGTCGAGTGATTAGAGCGGAAAGCGGATTGGAAAGGAGGGTACAGATTGGATGAGGAGAGATAAGCGTTGATTTGTATTAAGATGAGGCGTTCTAAGAGCTTTGAAAGAGTAGGGAGTAGTGAAATGGAGCGATAGCTAGAAGGAAGGGTTGGGTCGAGCGATTGTTTCTTAAGGAGGGGACGAACGATTGCGGATTTCCAGCGTAAAGGGAAGATACGACTGCGGATGGACGAGTTAAACAAGGTTGTGAGAAATGGGGATATCGATGAGCATATAGATTATACTATGTGAGTAGGCAGAGTATCAGCAGGTGAGGTTTTGTTGGCAAGGACATGAGGACAGATGATACTTCTGTAGGTGAGATAGGGAGAAGATGAAAGAGTTCCGGAAGGATGATAGTAGACTGGGTAGAGTGGGATAGGATGGAGATCGAAGTGTAAGAGAGCAACGTGGATACTTTAGTTTTGAGAAATGACGAATAATCATTGGCTTTGATGTTGCACGGCGAAGAGGAGCGAGCAAGGATTGAGTTAAAAGTATGCCAGAGAGTCTTAGAGTTGAATGAAGTGATGATTTTATGCTGCCAGCTGGAGTTGCATTTGGTACGTAGCAGGTTGAGATGAGACCGGCGAATAGCAAGAAAGGAATCACGGAAAGACAGAGTGATCGAGCGGAAATCACGTCTGAGAGAGCGGTGATAGACTCGAAAAGCATGGCGGAGTCGACGCTTTGAGAGTAGGCATTGGATGTCAAACCATGGGGCACGGTGCAAGCGACGGTGTGGGTGAGACTTGAAGGGCAAGAGAATATCGAGAGTGGATGTGAGTTTAGAGTCGAAAAGAAAGGCGAGATCGTGAGGAGATAAATATGTTATTGTGGGTAATGATAGAGACGATTTGAGTAAGGCAGAGCGGAGAAGGGAGAGTCAAGATTTCTCCAAGGGCGACTTAGGATTGTAGGTGTGTGGGGAGGGGTGTGGTTGTAAGTGAGATCAAGGGTGATAAGAACGTGATCGGATAGACCAGGATCAGAAATTGACAGTGAGGTGTAGGCAGCAAAATCATCGGGGACAGCGATGATGTCGAGTGCCCCATTAAGTGTATGTGTGGGGGCAGCGGAGATTAGTTTGTAATTGTAGTTGGATAGAATGTAGATGAACAGGATGGAATGTGTGGAAGAGGGGCGGTCTAGGCGGATATTGAAGTCGCCTAGAACGAGTGAAGGGATTGAGGACAAAGAAAAATGAGAAAGGAGGTCAGCGAGTTCAGTAAAAAATGAGGCAGTAGGAGCTGATAAACCAGGACGGTATACAATGGCAAAATCTAGATTGATCGGGTTAGAATAACGACAAGTGAGCAATTCAAAAGAGCAAGGACTGAAAGGGGGATTGATTTTGCGAAGAGACGCGGGGTGACGCGCGAATGCGACGATGCCGCCATGATTAGAGAATTTAGAAGGGCATGAGCTGAGGGGGCGGGTGGATTCGACTAGGGAGCAACCGGCAGAGAGCAGACGGCGAATGGAAAGGTCGTCGGAATCTGTGCTAGGATTCGGTGAGGCAGAAGAGATCGATGGATTGTTTGGTGAATAGGTTGAGGATAAGATCGGATTTATTGAGAATATATCTAGTGTTGAGGAGACCGAAGCGGAAACCGTGTGTTGTGGCGAAAGAGTCTAGTGGAGAAGACACATAGGAGAGATGGAGCGCTATCGAATTTTTGGACGGGTGTGGACAACTTGAAAATTTCCGTCTATGTTTCGGATGGAGAGTGATGTTTCGCCGTTTTCCTCGCGACGGCGTTTTTCGATACGGGCTGAAGAGAATTTGAGCGATTTCAGAAGGGGCGCGATCGGGGAAAATTCGAGTGGTTGAAAATGACATTAGTTTGAATCGTTGAGAGAGGACAGAAGACGCGTGAGAGCGATGCTTGAAAACAATTTTTAGGAGAGGCGGCTGGGAAGGATTGGATTGAGAAGATTTGTTTAGACGGATGAATGCGACAGGAGAAATGTCCTTGAAAAAGGATGGTTTACCGCAGGAACAATAGACGAGAGGATAAATCTAAAGCCGGAAACATCGTGGTCCAGACGTGCTTGTGTTTTAAAATATCAAATCTTATCTAGCCAAAACTGGCTACGATTGATTTTACATCCATGTGTGCCGCTAAATAACTGGACTTTGATCATTAGCTCTATCAGTCTAATGTATCACTTCGAGACGCTCCTGACCACCTAGCAGTCATAGTCAGTCGGATGAAGTGGTTAGGGTCGTTTCGACTGCTTGTGTGATAACTGTAAAGACACCAGCAATTCCTCACGATTTGGCTCTTGGATCACAGTTACAGGCGATTTTTCGCACTACCAATATATAAAAAACGTATTCCTTTCGGAATCCTGTAAGAGATTCAGTGCCCTCGTAACCAACGGATACGCATTTGTGCATATAAAAAATAACTAGAAGGTACACACACGCAACAAGACAGTAAAAACGCTTTATGCACCTGAGTTTCGTCTAGCATCGTAAGGAATTGCTGGTGTCTTTACAGTTATCACAAAAGCAGTTGAAACGCACTAAGCGTTTCGACTGAAATTGCACTAAGCAATTTCATGCTTAGTGCAATTTCAAATTGCACATGAAATTGCACTAAGCGCCGTTGAAGCTCTTGTCTGAGCAATGTATTTATAAATGACACTCTTCATTGAATCAAAAGAAGGAAAACGGCAAATAATTCGCGTTTCATCACGGTAATCGTCGCTCAATTCCCTCCTTGCTTCATTATATGAATAAGTGGCACTAATGAAACGCCTGTGCCATATCTTCATTTTAATTATCGACTTCAATTGCAATTTATAGATGATTTCATAATCATCAGTATGATTATGCAATCAAACATCTATAATTAGTTAGTCACTTCCAACCTTTATATTCATTCCACAACCTTTGTGTGAACATGTGTAGTAAATATTTCCTCTACCTAGATTTTTATTCATATGGAATATATAACCATTTACTGTGGGCATATAACTTCCTCGCTTTCCTTGAACCCAAAACATTTCTGTCGATATTAAGAGGTGAATTTTTTTATTTTTCTGTCTACTGGGAATTCGGTCTACTGAGACTCCACGTTTCTAATCTACTCGATAGAGCTCCAACATCATTGGATGATATAACTACATTATTAATTATTATTCTGGAGTCCCAATGTAAGTCGCTCCCTGCAGTTCCAAATCCACAACCGCATGTGCACACTCTGTAGCCTCATTTTCTTTATTGACTGAGAGGCCATATATCGAAAAAATTGGCATCGAAGCTTTTCACTGTGTCATCATAGAAGAAAGGTCGGATCATTCATGTCATTGTTCTAGTCAATTGCCGTTAATAAACCGGAGCCAAATATTAATTTTACTTTTAAAAAAAGACAAAATAATAACTTTTTAAGAAAAACGTTATTCCGTTGTTATCTTTTAGCGTGTTTATCGCCCATAGTACATCCGACCATTTCTAAATATCAGAATTGGTCATTTGATAAATCCATGAGAGAACGACAATAATGTTGTGTGATCTATAGGGCAAACCTATATGTCAATTTGTCAATAATCGAATTAATCTTGCAATTGAATCAGTGGATTTTTTACACAGTCTCTGACTTGTAAAATAACATCAATCATAGGGCTACCGAAATTAAAAAAGTCTAAACCGAAATTATTCAAGTGGTTATAAGTAACCAATTGAATCGACTTAGTGATTTCAACGCTGAATTAAAATTACAACGTTGTGATTTCTGCTTTTTGAATTAAGAAAATCTTTTCAGCACCAAATTGTTTTGTTGCTGAACTATGCTTTGTTGAGCTTTGCTTTAACTGACATAGTTTATTGATTTACTTATATATTTAAAGTACGCATTCATCGCATATCTTTATTTCAAGAATGAAATAAAGATAAGGTTTCATCTGAAAATTTCAGCTGTCCTTATCTTTAATGAAATAAAGATAAGGAATTACCGCTCTTCCACTTTACTCTACATTCACGTTTCCCTTATGCCTTATTTTATCACTGCCTCAATTGAAAAACGAATTATCGGCTTCATTTCCTTTATTGGAATCAGCCGCTGATTTATCAGAACAATCAGAGGGAGAGCTATCTGCTCTTTTCTGTTTGACCCTCTGAATCATGGACAGAAATGGTAAAAAAATTAATACTGGGATATGTTCCACAACACTAGATAATAATTAACATCTTTGTAACGGAAGATACAACTCCTTTGATTATATGGAGCTCAGCTTCATTGACAGAAATTCAGAACACGACTATTTAATCTATTTACAATTCTATAACAACCAACAGTGGGGGCATTGGTTAAGCATTTTCAAGTGTAAGAGCAAATGCGGCCACTATTCTTTACCATATAGGTCAACAGAATGTCCCAAGAAGGACAAGAAACTTTCGAATTGTGCATTTTGCAAACATAATGACATTGTGATAGAGTATTCATATGCGTATCCATCAGGTTCCAGAGTGCTACCACAGAAAACACTACAGTCACATCTGAATCAATTGAAAAACGAATTAAATTACCGGCTTCGTTTCTTTTCTTGCCCATATCTCAAATTCCCTTCTATCTGAAGATTATAATATAAATAAACGCAAATTGTTCATTTTATAAAGTCCATTTTTTGCATCTAAAACGGTAAGTAAAACGATTAATATCAATTATTTTATATTTCTACATTTTCGATTTACAAAGGTATGATACCATATGAGATTCATGTAAAAGAATTTCTGTAAGACGTTTAAGGTGTCGTCAATTAGTCTTTTGAGAATGAACAACTGAAAAGTAATTTATGTATGTAAAATTATAAAATATCTATACCTGCGTTAGAATCAAAGAAATGTTTGCTATCGTTTAAAACCTCGATATTTGCTCATTTGAGCCCGGTTGTTATAGAATTTCCATTAGTCTGCATCAATATTGTTGTTATTCTAACATTTTTTGCGAAGCGGAATTAGTGTCTGAACAATCATCACCGCCTTGCATATAGGCGCTCTCGGTATACGTCCATCTACCGCCATCTGATCATATTTCGAGTATTAATTTAAGAGAGATATTTTATTGATAATTTTTTATAAAAAACGTAAACATATCCTTAATTAGTTTTACGTCCATCATTGCAAAAAACCATTTGCATTAGTTTGCAAATATCATTGCAAAATTCCACTTGGTTTTGTTTATTTTTCTACACTAAATTTTATTATCTTATTTGGATTAAGTTGATTGCACTCAAAATGTTGAATGTACATACTTCCTGACAATATTGAAACCTGCAAAATATGCTACAACTGTACAATTCATAAAATGCCGCATAATTTATTCATTTTATTGTTTTCACTTTCCATTTTGTAACCATAATTAGATATAAACTCGGTTCGAACATGTTCCTTGCTCGATTTCGTAGCTCGTTCGCACTCTGGATTCACATACATGTGAATCCAGAGTGTGATTCAAATACATGTGAATCCATACATGTGAATCCAGAGATTCACATACATGTGAATCCAGAGTACGAACGAGCTACGAAATCGAGCAAGGAACATGTTCGAACCGAGTTTATATCTAATTATGGTTACAAAATGGAAAGTGAAAACAATAAAATGAATAAATTATGCGGCATTTTATGAATTGTACAGTTGTAGCATATTTTGCAGGTTTCAATATTGTCAGGAAGTATGTACATTCAACATTTTGAGTGCAATCAACTTAATCCAAATAAGATAATAAAATTTAGTGTAGAAAAATAAACAAAACCAAGTGGAATTTTGCAATGATATTTGCAAACTAATGCAAATGGTTTTTTGCAATGATGGACGTAAAACTAATTAAGGATATGTTTACGTTTTTTATAAAAAATTATCAATAAAATATCTCTCTTAAATTAATACTCGAAATATGATATTAATACTCGAAATATGAAATTTTTAAGAAAAACGTTATTCCGTTGTTATCTTTTAGCGTGTTTATCGCCCATTGGATTCACTCTATCGACTCTGGATTCACATACATGTGAATCCAGAGTCAGGATCTGAGCGACGTCAATCGGTGTATTACAGAAAGCAACTGGAATAGGGAAACTTTTTTCCCAATTATAAATTGCAAGGCTGTAATCTTTAAAATACTTTCCAGCAAATCAATGTCTTAGAAAGGAACCGAGGAAAATTGTTAATTTAAAACGTCGCCAAAATATGTTTGTGTGAAATAATATCCATCTTAGAAAAAGAGACATTAAACAATTTCATGTATTCTTCTGCTAAGTCAGAAGTAGCAATTGATATCTTAATTTCTTCTTCGTAGTATTTTACACAATTAAATATATTACACTCGAATGATGATACCAATCCAAGTGAATTTTTTAGTAATCATATAAGCCGAAGCGAAAGAATGACGAATGCCGTTTCGTCATCACTATGACTCATCAGTGTCAGTTCCCTCCCACTGCTGGATGCAGAGGACTAGCAGACTGCAATCAACTAATAATTCAAGTGCATGATGTACTAGAAAATCTCTAGTAACATCATCTAGAGTGCTGAATTAGCACTACAATAGCTTCACCAAATTGGATCATTAGCACAAGCACTAGCAGATGCCATCGCAAGGTATCTTAATATCGGCTTACTTCTAATCTCAAATGATAATACCATTCCGTGTGAATTTTTTAGTAATCATGTATGCCCGACGCGAAAAAATGACAAATGTGGATTCATCGTCACTATGACTTATTAGTGAAAGTTCCCTCCTACTGCTGGATGCATAGGAGAACTAGACGATACAAATTAAGGTTTTAAAAAGAATCGACGATGATTCAAAACTGTAATGCTATACCATTCGTTTATTATGTGATAATCTCGAATCGAGCTTAACAAACGAACATGTCGTTAATAAATAATATTAGTAAAGGTAGGCAATTGGTTAGAATATTATGAGTTTGACCTGTTTTGTATTACATTCAACAAATGCTTTCGAGCATTTACAAATTTGTGAGTATATATCTTTATAAGAATACGAAAAAAGTTATCCGAAATTCTAAATAATCAAAAAAATCTTCATGACTTTTTGCTAAAATTATTATAGCAATGATTCAAAGAATTATATTTAATAACATGTAATATCATTAAACAAATATTGAAAGAACATTTCATTCACATTTTGTATAAACGATTTTTGAGGCGTAATAGTTTTCCAACGACTTGTATTAAGATTTTAACTCGTTCGTGGTCATGTAAAATCTTGAACGAGTGAAGAACGTTCCACGAAGCAAAATATCTAGAATTTGCGTATTCTGATTAAGAATACAAAATATTTTTAAACGAAATTATAAATAAAGCTTGAAAAATATATTTAAAACGATCACTGATTAAAAACAATGTATATATCGTGTAAAAATGAAAAAAAAATCAAAATGTTGAGATGATAGCGTGGTTTTGGAAACAATAGAGTACGTGAACGTTCATATATAAAAAAGCAATTGTTAAATTTGATAATAAGGATGAAAACCGGAATTATATGTCAAATGGCAAATGCGGCTTGTAATACAAAGAAAATTTAAAAATATACAAAACAAATCGCAAAAGCGTAAAAATTGGTTCAGTTGTGAATTTTGCGGTGTAAATAACAAATCAAAAAATTTAGAAACAAGCTGTAAATATCAATATTGTAATATAAATTCTTACAACGCCATCGGCCATATCATGCTGAATGCACCGGTTCTCGTTCGATCACCGAAGTTAAGCAGCATCGAGCCTAGTTAGTACTTGGATGGGTGACCGCCTGGGAATACTCATAAATAATATTTTCTGGGAATACTCAAAAATTTTTTTCTGTTCCTGCCAGTAAGCACTTAAAATTGTTCCTGCCAGTACGCACAAAGATTCAAGCAGAATAAGTGAATACACAACGACTATTGGAATTCTAGCCGAAAATATCAAGCTACTGCTGACTTCAAGCCTGTGTGCTAGCAACACAATTTGCAGCATTCAACCTACTGAGCTAGCCTAAAAATAATTTACCCAAGCGGATCATTCCAGTTGACACTGATCAGTTCCAATATTCAAAGCATTAAAGGTAAGTGATTAAATATTATTTACAATTAAAAATAAAACAACACATAACTATAAAATGATGCCTATCAAAGCTCACAGAAACGTGCTTCTACTCTCTTGGAAAACTACAATTTCCAGGAAAATTTTATGGTATGACATTATGATATCTTGGTTTAAATCATATAAATCGAGCTCTTCAATAAACAACGGATTGGTACAATTCTCATATCTAGGTACGAGAGCTAAAATAGCTTTTGCGGACGAATCAGGTAGCTCTGATTTTCAGCAGTTTGTTAGAGATAACGATACAATGAAGAAATTTGATATTACGATTAGAAACGTAAGTCCACATGTTAACTTCATCGTTAGAAACCTTCCCCCGGACATGGAGAGGGATGACTGGGATCGATTTCAGTCTATATTTAACTGCGAGAAAATTACGACATTTAAAGATAAAAACAATAGACCATCTAATGCAGCCTTGTTATCAGCAAGGATCGATACAAAAAAATTTCCTATGCAGCAAAAAACAAATATTTGATTATATGCTTATTGAATTCATCGCAAGAGACTCGGAGCTAGACGGTTTCATTTTCTCCAATGTTACAAATGTCAACAATGGGGACACTGGTCAACGAACTGCGCCAAGGAGACTAAATGTGTACATTGCGGAGGTAATCACGATTCACGGATTTGCACGAACAAAAATAAAAAATGTTGCGCTAACTGTGGAAATTCCAACCACAAAGCTTACGACAGAAGATGCCAATCCTTCTCAGATTATTTGGTTTGGTGCAAGAAAGGACAAAATGTCCCTTCTACAACGATCAACATATCAAGTACTGATATTCCTCCTAACAAAACTATTATGACAGTCAAACACCTCCAAGATCAAGTTACATCTCTAAAAAAGATAATAGATGATATGAACAAGGAAAAAGCAAGCCTTATTAAAGAGATATATAATCTCAAAGAAAGAGTGAACCTACTCGATAAGCCAAAATTCGGTAAACAACTAAGATCCGGAACAGTAACCGGGCTCTGTAATAAACTTACAATAAACGATAATACTGACGATACCATATCGAAAGCCATTAACGATTTGGAAGAAATGAATGAATCGGAAATGGAAATGTGTTCTTCAGAAGGCCAAGATAGCGAGTTTTCTATAAAAACAGGGAAACACACCAATAAAAAAAGAAAACAAACAAAAATAAACATATTTAATAATGATCATTTGCCAATGGAACTGCGCGTCTATAAAAAACCTCTGGAACAATGCAAATAATATGTCAAACTGCGATGTTATGCTACTGCAGGAGGAGCTTGGATGGGTTTCATCAAGCCTGCAGAGACAATTTGCAAGTAACGAATTTTTTCATTTGTGTAACTCCCCATACAGTCATTTAAACCTACTCTCTATAATACGCTCTAAACTTTACCCGAAACTCATTTATCAAGAATCTTGCAATGAGTTTTCCCTACAGATATTTAAAATTATCTACAATGGAAACCCACTGCTTATAAGCAACATATATATCAGACCGACAAACAAATCCGGGAAAAGCGGTTGGTCTAAACAACACAAACAAAATATTAAGAACTTGATCTGGTGGCTTCATGAATCTGGAGTTAGCTTGATTGTGGGTGACTGGAACGATAATAACGCGAATACTTTTAAGAGTTTCCACCTAAAAATTTACAAGCACATAGCCCCTAATCTGTCTACCTATTGGTATTGCTCTCGCAACCTACACTCAAATATCGACTTCGCCATCATAAGGCCAGAACTAGATCTCACATGTATAAAACAAACAAATCCATCTGATTGCAATGATATTTACCACACCATAATCGCTTGGAAATACTCAAAAGGAATAGGAATTAAATGTTTCAAGCCAACGATATTAAATATCTACAGATTCAATCATGAAATTTCCTCCTATCTAGACTTGAACATGGCAAACATGGAAAAAACCATCCCTGATGTGAACACCTTAATAACCAAATGTGCGAATAATTTTCTTTTCCAATCTATTAATCAAAAACATTCTTACTTCTGTCCGATGCTCGCTAAAATTAAAAAAGCATATTTAAAGGCCGTTTTAACGGACGATCGTGAACTTATGAAAACTTTGAACACAAATTACTGGGAAGCCAAATACCTACAATTGAAAGCGCAGCAGAAAAAACTAATAAGAGAAGCGAAATCGTACTCAAAGCAATGGTGGTCAATTGTCCGAAGTGGCACCAAAAAGTCATGGATATATAAAGCCCAGAAATGGATACAAACAGATGGAAGAGACAAAGTCTTTAAATTAGTTAAAGATAAACATCTCCAGAACGCCCGAACTTCATCTTCATCAGCCAGGCAATCTCTGCTGATGGGATTGGCAACGAGCGGGGAAGACTTCGAATTAAATAAACTCGACATCGCCTACGCATGGCCTCGACTATCAAAGCTGTCGACTAACGATGATTCACCATCCGCTGCTTGTTTAAAGCTTCTGCATATAGGAAACAGAATTAAACTAGGCAAATTCCTAATTAACAGAAGTACGCACCAATGGGAAGATCTCGCCATAGGTAAAATGATTTTTATACCCAAAGGTAAGAAGAAATCTATCTCATGCGCCAAAGACATCAGGCCTATCACTCTTTCCAATCAGCTTATAAACATATATGAAAGAGCCCTTGCCAAAAGATTGTGCAGCTGGTACGAACGTGCCGGATTTCTTCATGACTGGATATGCGGATTCCGAAAGAAATTCTCAGTTCATACGGCAATTAGAGAATTACAAAACAAAATAATCCGGAAAGAGGGAGAACATGAAAAATATAAACTAATCATGTCTCTCGACATAGAATCTGCCTTCGATTCAATTAATATGGTACCTGTATGGAAACAGATGATTAAAGATGGGATACCTACATGTTTATTAAAACGATTATTAACAACCATATACCAGAAACGTTTCAGAATAAACGACTTTGACTCTGATAGCTGCTATCATCTGATCAAGGGGTTACCCCAAGGATCCCCCTTAAGCCCAATATTATTCATGATCGCCACCAAGGATATCTTAAGGGGTATAAAAGATGAGAAGACAACAGTCACACAATATGCTGATGATATTTCGTTAGTTTTTGTTTGCGGTAAATCTCTAATCAAATTCACTAATAGAATTAGAACCGTTCTAGGAAACATTGACCTGAAACTAAAAGGTCTCGGGCTAACAATAAACATAGCTAAGACGAAACTACTATTTTTTGGAGGTGGAGGTAGAAGATACCACACGAATAAGAAATGCAAAGCCCTTCTAAGTAATCTACCATGGACTAAAACTCTTAAACTTCTAGGAAGCACCTTTACACCTACCTTGAAACCAAGATTCGATCTCGCAAAGTTCGGCAAGCTACTAAAAACTGGGATCAAATTCTACAGAAGAGGCAGAGATATAGGTCTTAACAAATGTATACAAGAAAATATATTTAAAACTTTTGCCATATCAGGCTTCTTCTTCGGAGGAATTAGACCTCCAGAAGACAGAGAACGATTCTATGACAAATTCGTACACTTTATGGAAAAACACAGGATAGACAGCAACAAACTTCTAATGAAAGTAACAGATATTTTCATTGGACGCATTATTTGCCTACCGTAATTAAAAATAAAAACTACCCGGGTAGAAATTGATCAACAATGATATTAAAGAAATCGAGATCAAATGTAACGAAAACAACATGTTTAAACATAGATTAACCAGCTCTGTTGTTGTGTTTACTATATTTTTTTCTTTCTTAATTACATTTTTTCTGACAGTTGTATTATTTTATCATGGCTTTGTAATCCTATTTACGCTTTTTTGCTTAATAAACATATTTTCTGGGAATACTGGGTGTTGATGGCTGTTTTATTGGACCATGCTCTATTGTTGATTGCATTTTCTTTCGTTCATTTTACAAAATTTACACAATTCGTTTATATTCAAGTAGACTACTTGGATTTACTACACTTCATTTTTATTCATTTTTAAACACACCTTTTATTTATGTGTAAAATTGATGTTAAGTACATTAGCTTTTGCTTTTACAAGTTAATACTATATCTACACTAATTTTAAAGTTGCCAATACGATACTTCATTTATATCCAGATTTTACAAATATTTGCATTTTATATATTTTAAATTGTATTTAATAAACTATCATATTCTAATTTTCTAGTCTAATATCAAATGATGCTCTTACACATTTTCTTTTTAAAAATGCGAAAGGTGTTTTCAAGTATCGATGTTGATGTCTTGAAATTAATGTAAATAAACAATTTCTCTTTGTTATTAACATTATTTGTATGAATTTGTCATTACGGACAACATGATAATCAAATTAAAAAATAAACAGTTTTTTACAGTAAAAGCGTAAAAAACAACAAAATTTTTATTTACGAAAATTAAGGTTTTGAATATTATCGACGATAATTCAAAACTGTAATGCTATACCATTTGTATATTATGTGATAATCTAGAATCGAACTTAACAAACGAACATGTCGTTAATAAATAATATTAGTAAAGATAGCACAATTGAATCAGCTAACTGAGTCCTCGTATTGTTATATAATTATAAAATAAACAAAACATAATAATGCTAAATCAAAATTTAATAATTAAATAATAAAATTAATAATTGTTTTTAGATTTTCTATAATTTTAATCAAGTTAAAAAAAATAAAAAATAAAAAATAAAATTTAAAATAAACGTCATTTTTATGAATTGACTAATAAATAACAGACGTTGTATCAGAATAAGAATTAGAGGTCATCAGGAGGAACTGCTATGCTATCAGGTTTCGGCCCCTAACTCCTCTACTCAACATAGCAGCGGGGCCAAATACATGCTAATGATGTATTTCCTCTGATAAAACTATCTAGTATCTTATTCTAATACAAAGTATATTATTTATTATTCATCCATAAAAATTTGCCACTTAAGAGTTTAAATTTATTCTTTATATTATTGTGTTGATTTATATATTTTACTATTTTCTGCTTGATGTTATTTTTATAGTAACCTAGTTTAAAATATGTATCTATTAAATTATTTAAATGATTTTTAAGAAAGCCAATATCATTACATATTGTTGCAATTCTTAAAATTTCATTATTTAATGTATTATATTTTATATTATATGGTATGCATGAATGCTCATGCAAAAATATGTTTCTTGTAAATTTAAATATGTCATCTTTACGATATAATTTAATAGTAGTTTTAGTAAATGTTAATTTAATGTTCATATCTAGATATACACCTTCTTTATCATTAATATTGGTTTTGTTAAGAATAAGGCTTTCTGGATAAATGTGCTTACTAATTGAATAAAAATTATTAGAATTAAATACACATATATCATCAATGTATCGAAACATATATTTCATATATTTATATTGTTTAGATTTAGTTTTTACACAGTTATGAACAAATTCATATTCTATAAAGCTTAAAAACAAGTCAGCTATAATTGGGCTACTATTACCACCCATTGGAACACCTTTTACTTGTCTAAATATAGATGTCCCTACTTTTAAATAATTTTGATTTATCAAAATATTTAAGGATTCTATTAATTCAATTTTATCCATATATTTATATTTATTTGATGGTTTAATTTTTGTTAGATAGGCGTTATAATTATTATAACATATATATGTATATCTTTTTCCGAATATAAGGTTAATTAATTTTACTAACGCTTCTTTAATATCTACTAAATCTAGATTTGTATAAAGCGTACTAAAATCGTATGTATTTATATTTTGAAAATTTATTCCGTTTGTCGGCTCTAAAAATTCTTTTGTAGAATTAATACTGAAATAGTGTTTTATACCAGTATTAATTTCGATTACCTTGCAATATTTTTTAAAATGTGCTTTAATTACTTTAAGTATTTTATTCATATAAACAGAAAGTGGTTTTAATGTACATTTAAACGCACTACATATGAACCTAGGTTTTATTGGATTTTTATGTAATTTTGGATTCCAATATAATATAGGTATAGTTTTATTATCTTATTCAACCTTTATACCCTTTTTATTCATTATAGAACAGTGGCTTGTAATAATTGTTTCAAAACTCAACTCACTGCGTTCATATGTTGGATTTACATTTAAATCATTAGAATTAACCTCTTTCATTAGTATATCATAATAAAGCTTTTTGCATATGAAGACAAAGTTATTACTAGCTTTATCAATAGTTGTTATTATATAGTTATCCTTTAATTTAGTAAGTTCTTTATACATATCTTTATTAATTTTATCTTTCCTTTTATAATTGTTTGTTATTTTCATTTTATTTTTAATTTTATCAAATATATAATCTTTCCAAATTTTTATCTTAGATATATTCGAGCTTTCACTATTAATCAGCTTACTAAAGTAATCATTTAAGTTATTATATAACGAACTGTAAATTTTATTTTTGCCGTTGTTGTTATTTAATCTATATTTATACCCTTTTTGATAGCAGCTTTCTTAATTCACAATTTTCAATTAATTCTAGATTATGGGTACATATATGTTCATTTATTTTATCAAAACTAAGACTTTTACAATTGCATTCTGTTTCCATTATGTTTCTAATATTATCGTTACATATTGATTTTAATTCTTTATTATAATTACAAATTTTTCGTCCTAATGGTGGTAGGAGTTTATACCTTATTTCAGGAATATATTTACTTAAATCTGACCCTATTATTTCTTTACTTTTAGAATTATTTAAAAGTCCGGCTATATTTATGTTATCTATACATTTATTAATGAAGTTTATGGTTAATGTATATTTTCTATTGTTATTATTAACATTTATTGTACGATTATAGTATTTTGTATTACAATAACTGTCTATTATACAACTAAGTCTATCATAGTCGTTAATTAATTTTTGATTTATTGAATATATGATATCTTTAGAAAAATTTCTTATATTTACATAAAGATCTTTTAGCTTATTATCTCTTAAAAGTTGTTTTAACATTTCTAATTGTTCATTTATATACATATCTTTTTTAATATTTTTAACTCTATTTTTCCTATTCCTTTTATCACCATGACTTCTTGGTTTGCGTTTAACCGGATTATTATAATATAGTTGTTTATTATGTATTATACTACTTCTGCCAATTCCTTGTACCACGTCATTCAATCCTAATGGGTACATGGAATTAAGCGTTTTAATCCAAAAATCTTCTTTTTCTAATAGTTTTTGATTTAATATTGATATGTTTTCTTCGATAATATGTTCTAAAATAAATAATTTTCAGTTTTTAATATCATATCCCTATTAATCTCATATGTTTATGAAATATAGTTTGACTATTATGCTGTATATTATATATGTGTTGCCTAAACCTAGTTTTTAACATTTGATATGTTTTTCCTATATATTGCAATCCACATGTGCATTGTATTAGATACACTACACCTGCGGTATTGCAGTTACAATTATTATTAATATTTAATGAAAAACATTTGTTTGTCGTATTACTTACGATACAATTATTATTATTTATAGCATCACAAACTATACAATTTTTTCTGTTACATTTAAAAGATCTAAAATTGAAATCATTAGTACTTACGTATTTTTCCAATATTGTTGAGTACATGTAACTTTTAAGTCATAATTTTTAACGTTGCTTTTTCGGTGTCGCCACCTAGTTTAGTTGACTCAGACTAAACTTACAACGGGCCATCCAGCAGCATCTGACAGGGGGCTGCCCTGCTTAAGGCGGTTGCAGGCTGGAACAAGATCTATAAAGATCTACCACCTTCACTCCACGCGCTACGCGACCTAGCTATTGGCCATTACCTGGTCTCTTAAACGTGATCACGTGAAGCAGTTTACATTTTAAAGTGTAAACACCTTGGGATGCGAACTTCTACCTTTTTTAAGAATTAATAATTCATGCTTGTTTGAAAATAAGAAAAAATAATAGTAAAGTCGTAACCAATAATACATAGTTTCAGTATTTCTGACAGAGGTCATATTAACGGGAAAACAAAGTCCACAGGTCAATTGGTTAGAATATTTTGAGTTTAACCAATTTTGTACTACATTCAACAAATGCTTTCGAGTATTTACAAATTTGTGAGTATATATCTTTATAAAAATACGAAAAAAGTTATCCGAAATTCTATATAATTAAAAAAATCTTTATGACTTTTTGCTTAAATTATTTAAGCAATGATTCAAAGAATTATATTTTATAAACTGTAATATCATTAAACAAATATTAAAAGAACATTTCATTGACATTTTGTATAAACGACTTTTGAGGCGTAATAGTTTTCCAACGACTTGTATTAAGATTTTAACTCGTTCGTGTTCATGTATAATCTTGAATGAATGAAGAACAACCCACGAAGCAAAATATCTAGAATTTGGGTATTCTGATTAAGAATACAAAATATTTTTAAACGAAAATATAAATAGAGCTTGAAAAATATTTTTAAAACGATCACTGATTAAAAACAATGTATATATCGTGTAAAAATGAAAAAAAAATCAAAATGTTGAGATGATAGCGTGGTTTTGGAAACAATAGAGTACGTGAACGTTCATATATGAAAAAGAAATTGTTAAAGTTGATGATAAGGATAAAAACCGGAATTATATGTCAAATGGCAAATGCGGCAAGTAATACAAAGAAACTTTAAAAATATAAAAAACATATCGCAAAAGCGTCAAAATGAGTTCAGTTGTGAATTTTGCGGTGTAAATAACACATCAAAAAACGTAGAAACAAGCTGTAAATATCAACATTGTAATATAAATTCTTACTACGCCATCGGCCAATCAAGCTGAATGCATCGGTTCTCGTTCGATCACCAAAGTTGAGCAGCTTCAAGCCTGTGTGCTAGCAACACAATTTGCAGCCTAAACTTTTTGAGCTAGCTTCAAAATAATATACCTAAGTAGATCTGCGGAAACCTATTACCGCCGACACTGACCAGATCCAATATTCAAAGCATTGAAGGTAAGTGATTAAATTAAGTTTATAATTAAAAAATCAACACACATAAAAATATGGACATAAGGTGTCCTGATAACAAGCACAACACACAAAAACGAACATACACTCTAAAAGAACATGAGTTATACAAACTCATGCCGTATTGGTCATACACCAACATCATAATGCTACATTGGACAACACAAACAAGTCGAGCTGATCTCTGGAAAGGGTACGTCGTTCCATAGGCTAAAATATTTTAAAAGGTAATACCTGCATAGTATTTATAAAATGTGTGGCAGCAGCGGCGGCACAATCAATGGGCAATAGCTCATGCAACCTAGCCGCAAACAGTGACCAACCGTTATCATAAAAGACACGTTGAGTGGCGTCCTAACAATTGATTATAAGTAACGCATTTTGTGACATTAAGTGTGTTGTGGATGCAGTAAAAACTTTCTTTGTTTAATTGTGTTACGGCAACTGACGACGAGGGAGTTTTACGAACGATCTTAATGCAGCAGCAGTTGTTAGAGCTGTTGGCGAATCGCAATGGACAAAACAACGATGAACAACACCACCGTAGACAACTTTCAGGATATGAGTTTGTAGATGCAGTAAACGCTTTCTTTGTTTAATTGTGTTATGGCAAAATGTAACACTGGCATAGTATTCTTCTCATATCAAGGTACTAAGGCTAAAATAGCATTTTTAAACTCAGATTACAAAAATTCATTCGCCAAACGCATTACGAACTCAAACCTAAACTACAAAGACATAAACCCAAGATCGAGTTTATTGTAAAAAACTCTCACCTGATATGGATAGAGACGAATGGCGCAAGTTCGAAGAACGATTTGATGTAAAATTAATAACTGTTTTCAAAGACAGGAAAGGAAAGCATACGAATGTCGCTCTCCTGCCTGCAACTCTAGAAACAAAAGAGGGGATCTGCCACTCGATACAACACATATAACTACATGGAGCTTATCTTTATTTGTCGTAATTCGGAATACGAGGAGTTCATATACCCTCAATGTTATAACTGTCAGAAGTAGGGACATTGGTCAAGCACATGTAAGTCCGACACCAGATGCGTCCATTGCTCAGAATGCCACAAATCAACAGAATGCCAAAATAAAAACAAAAGAAATGCTGCAACTGTGGCTCTAGTAAGCACAAAGCCTACGACAAGCGCTGTTCAGCTTTTACAGAATATCATAATTGGGCAGTTGCGCCACCTATCTCGTCCATTCAAACATCCAAAATAAACGTCAAACCGACAAACGGCTCTCTATAAGTGTCTTTTTAAAAAAAACAAATACAAAAGCAACAAGCACAAATTGCTAAACTAAATAACAAACTGAACGAAACAAAAAATGGCGATGAATCCGAAATAATAGCGCTCCTAAAAGATCAATTAGCGACCCAACAAAAAATAACAGTAGAACTGCAAAACGAAAGAATGGAACTTAAAGAAATTATAAACAACTTATCAACTCAATTAAAGTCTAATTCAACTCAAAAATCGACATTAAGATCTCATACCAATCAAACTCCATCAAGATCTCAACTAAATCCACCAAAGGCAAAGAACGCTTGCAGATGAGCTTCAAGCGAAAACTTGCTCGATAAATATATATTAAGAGAAAACGAAACTTCAGGAGAGCACGAACTAAACAAAAGAGACAAACCTAAACCTAAATGTTAATTGTCCATTGGAATATGGCATCTAAAAAATACCTAGACAAATTAACAAATAACGACGCAGACGTGTTCTTACTTCAAGAAGCATGCGGCACGGGATCACCGTCCTCCAATTGGAATGGCTTCACAGCGTTCCAATTCACATCATAAACAACACAACACCTTAACCTACTATCGCTTATTCAAAAATCCCTTAACCCAAACATTATCTCTTCGGCAGAAACAAACCTCTACTCTTACCAAATGTTCCGCATACTAAAATACAAGATCGCCTTTATGATAGTAAATATATACATACGACCTAGAGCAAAATCCGGTAATACACCTGGCGCATGGACAAAAGAACATAAAAAAACAATAACAAATCTTCTTTCCTGGTTTACTTCCTCAAAGGTCGAATACATCTTTGTCGACTTCAATGACAACAAAGGAAACAATATTAAAAGCATAAACCACTCATTCATTGTAAACGTGTCAGAAAGTGAAACTTTCTTTCATAACAGCCGTCGGCATAAAACCACACTTGACTTATGCTTGTCTAAACACAACTCGAAGATCAAACTGAATAAAATTATATCAATACACAGCGAAGATACATCCAACGTGTACCACAAAATGCTAGAATGGTCTATCTCAGAGGTACCGGACCAACTGAAAGTGTTGAAGCCAACAATAGAAGGTGTGCACCTCTTTAATGAAACCACCAAAGAATTAATCACCAAAGATCCCTCACTTGCAGACTTGAATAAAGGCTTGATCGAAGCAACTAGTAAATATCTTATGACGTCTTTCAGACCATACACACAATTCAACCCAACCTTCGACGCATACAAAAAAACGCTGCTCAGAGCAGAACTATGCAACGATAATGAACTAATAAAGGAAGTATCCAAAGTCTACTGGTCTCTGCGAATACAGCATCTCAACAAGCTTCAGAAAAAAAAACAAATTAATGAAGCAAAACGCTTTTCTAAAGCTTAGTGGTCAACCATTACAAACAAGAAGAGCACAAATTGGATTATTAAAGCAAAAGGCTGGATATATAGAGAAAACTGGGCTACTGTAAAAAGCAAAGTAAAGAAACAACATCTAGGAAACGCCGTAGAACTAGCTATGGCTGATCCGTTAGATCACACCAGCGAGTTCATTACAAACTGCCTTACCTATCATGACTTCATTGCCGCCTGGCCACGAATTTCAAAAAACACCTCACTAACAAACTCGCCCTCCGCAGCTGCACTTAGGCTTCTCAACGATTCAAATAGGCGAAACATGGCCAAACTGATAGTATCCAAAAACGTTTTGGATTTGCGCCATCTCTCACAAGGAAAAATGATTTTTTATTTAAAGGAAATAAAAAATGCGCGCAAAGCGAAAAAGATTTAAGACCAATCTCATTGTCAAATCAGCTACTAGGCGTATACGAGCGGTCGCTAGCACGTAGCGTCGGTCGTTGACTAGAAAATAACAACATCCTTCCTAAACATATATGCGGCTACAGAAAGCACAAATCGATTCACAATGCCATTAGAAGCATACAAAACGCATCCACACAAAAAAGGAACAGAAATAAGTTCAAAGTGGTACCATAACTTGACGTCAGCGCTGCATTCGATAACCTAACCCTCGACAAGCTATGGCCTATGCTTAACAATCTAAATTGCCCGGCACAGCTAACCGCAAATATCTTAGCATTGACAAATGCAAATACATTCACAGCACCAGACATAAGTCACAGCAATACCGAATATGGATGGACAAGGGGCGTACCGCAAGGAAGTCCCCTTTCCTTTATTCTATTCATGGTAGCAACAAAAGAAATTCTAAGAAAAATATCTAATGAGAAGACTGTTACCTCTCAGTATGCAGATGACCTTGCCCTAGTTTTCACTTGTGGTCACTCAATAAAAGACCTGATAAAAAGAGTACACGAAACATGCAATACAATAGAGTCTAGACTTAGTGCGCTGGGACTGAACCTTAACATGGCAAAGACAAAAATTCTTACAATTGGTGGTGGCGGAAAACGATACCACACCAATAAAAAGTTAAAAGCACTGCTCAACCCAAACATTAATTGGTGTAAAACGTTAAAAATATTAGGTTCAACATTTACACCAACCCTATCACCAAGATTCGACTTTTATAGATTTAACAAATTACTCAAAACTGGGAGCAAGCACAGGCTCAGAGCAAAAGGACTAGGACTTGATTTCAAAAGTCAACTAATTGTTTAACACTTGGGCATTCTTAGGACTCTACTTTTTCTCAGCCGTACGACCACCATAACAGCGTGAACAATTCTTAGATCAACTTTTAAATTTCTGTTATGCAAAAAATTCGATAGCGACGAACAGAGCTTGAGATACACCGACTTTTTCATTCTTAAAGTATCTATATTACTTTGATAATCTAAATCCACCTATTCACATTCTACATTACTGTATTACTATATTTTTTCTCTTGATTTTCTTTTCTTTCATTTTATATTTTCTTCTCTTAACTTGATAATCTAAATCCACGGGTTTACATTACTGTATGTATTTTGTTACTATATTCTTTCTCTTGATTTTCTTTTCTTTTATTTTTTATTTTTGTATTTTCATTTCTTTCATTCACATTCTACCTAAAATAATTAAAAAAATATATAAAATCCAAAAATAACATATTTTTTTACTTTCTTTTCTCTCATTCACAATCTACTTAAAAAAATAAAAAAATATACAAAATAAAAAAAACATTTTTTTTGAACAATATGAATAGATAAAAACAAAACACGCTTGTGTTCATCAGTTGCTTACAAAATGTCGTCCATATATATCCAATATATATGGTCGATAGGTATGTCGATATATATGGTTGCAATGGGCTTCTGATCCATTGCGTTCGAAACCTCTAAATAGAAGAAAATTTTTATGATTGACAAGTCTAATATAATCTAGCATCTCACATTACTACAAAATAAATTAGTAAAAAAATATAGAAAACACCTGGGGACGACGTGACATTGCTAATTTGACCTCCTGCAGTTAACGACACGGTTCACAGCAAACAAGAAAACGACATCAATCTAAACTGACAAAGTATGCGGAACATTTGGTAGGAGTAGAGATTTGTTTCTGCCGAAGAGATCATATTAGGATTATGGGATTTACGAATAAGCGATATTAGGTTGAGGTGTTGTGTTGTTTCTGATTTGAATTAGAACGCTGTGAAGTCATATCAAGTGGAAGACGGCGATCACGCGCTGCATGCCTCTTGAAGTAAGAACACGCTGGGGTTTATATTTGTTTATTTGTCTAGGTATTTTTTAGATGTCATGTTCCAATAGACAATTAACATTTAGGTTTAGGTTTGTCTATTTTGTTTAGATCGTGCTCTTCTCATGAAGTTTCGTAATCTTTTACCATCTATTTGTCCAGCAAGTTTTCACTGGAAGCTTCTATGTGGGCATTCTTTGCCTTTGGTGGATTTAGTTGAGATCTTGATGGAGCTTGGTTGGTCTGTGATCTTAATGTCGATTTTTGAGGTGTAGTAGACTTTAGCTGTATTGTTAGGTTATTTATCATTTCTCCAAGTTCCAGTCTATCGTTTTGAAGTTATGTTATAATTTTATGTTGGGTAGATAATTGCTCTTTCAGGATCGTTATTGTTTGGGATTCGTGGTCATTTTTTATTTTGAATTTGTTGTGTGGTTAAGCAATTTGTGATTGTTGCTCCTGTATCTGCTTTTTTTAAGGAGGGCATATCTATAGATCTGTTTGTCGGGTTAACGTTTATTTTGGATATTTGAATGGGCGAGATGGGTGGCGATGATGCCCAATTGTAGTATGTTGTGAAAGCTTGTCGTAGGCTTTGTGCTTGTTAGAGCCGCAGTTACACCATTTCTTTTGTTTCTTGTTTGGACAATCTGTTGACTTATTGCCTTCTGAGCAATAAACGCATCTGGTGTCACGAATCGTCCAATACAAAAGGTCAGTAACGTTTAGTGTACTTCAAGTGATAGAGAGGTACTTCCTCATAGTCGAGCCACTGAGAATTAATAAAGGCCAGAAAATGCCCAAGTATTGAAGACAATAATCTGTGACTTTTCGTTCAGGCCCAATTTCTTTGCTCTTATTCTATGTATGTTGCCAGCTTTTAATATTTTGGAAAAGTTGTATGTGTCTATGCGTGTTGATAAAGTGGGGATGAAGGTGCAAACTAGGATTTTTAGCTTGGAGCACCAATTAATGTTCGGGTTCAGCAGTACCATAAACTTGTTAGTGTTGTATCTTTTCCTCCACTACCTACTGTCAATACTTTGGTTTTTGCCATGTTCAGCGTTAGACCTATTGTTTTTAACTTGACTCTATTAAGGGGATGGTTGGCGATCGTTTGGTTTGTATTCATCTAGAAACATAATTTTCTTTATTTTATATAATAAATATAGAGTTACTAAAATAATCATACATAAGCATAATATAGAATCAAAGACAAGATATATTTTTGTTTTTCTGAAATAATTAATAATAGCTAACTAGAACAAAAAGATAATATATACTAAATAATCACAGTCAAGTTCTCTATTTCTTCGCTTGTTTGATTTCCTCTCGAGATTCCTCATTATTATCGCGATCTAAATAGTATATATTATTACAAAAAATATGTCCCCTTGCACATAAAAATATGCATCTTAGTTAATAAGCATGTACTCACCCATGTTGCTACTCATATTCCATCGAGCAACGGGGAACAGACTAGCTATAGGTTCTGATTGATGATTATGAATTCTGTCTATTGGTTCGATGCCAATAGCAGGTCGACGTTCAATGCCTATGCTACTAATTCGCTCCCACCAGGCATCGCTCATATCCCTTCGATTCCAGACCGGTGATGTATAAACATTAGCATGCCAATCGTATAAGACGCCAGTCCCTGCCCGAACTGTCATGGTATCGGGGCTGAAGATGAAATCCGGAATTGAGTCATCGTCAGCAGAGAGCTGAGTCATTAGCATATTTTGCGGGCTCCACGTAATCCAGAAGGTGGGAGCCGGCATTTCTAGGCGAGTGCTTTGAGCTAAAATACCCATTAACATCGGCACATAAGGTGCTGCTGGGTTGAAAGCTGAGTCTACATCATAATTAGCAATAATTTCATCACCTAAAGCGGGGATGAATCTAGCCTCACCTCCTCGCCCAAGCTTGTGAAATTCCTTCATAATCCTATATGTTACCGGGGCACGGGGTATGTGCCATAGCACAGAGTAGTCGGAACACATCCAGAGCACAGTTGTCGGATCGATGACGTATGGAATAGAACGCGACCATACCACGTCCCAGGCTGTTCCTTCCTGTAGTATGTCTTCCGTGTACCTCCAGCCACTCTCCCAGTCAGAGACACAGAATGCATCTCCTCCAAGGCTGGGCAGGCCCATTTGCTTTCGAATAATGGCAGCAGTTGTCGATATTGGGGGCATAATTGCACCATTCTCTCTAATCGTTAATCGCCGTATGAAGCCAGCAAAAAAAAAACATTGAAACGGTCCACGTCTCGGTAAATTCCAACGAGGTCACTGCCTTTTATATTGAATACTGACATAGCGGTACTATAACTGATACAGACAGCAGCGGCTATCCATACCGAGCTGTCCGTTATTACATCTCCTCCAAATACAAACAATTTTCGTAGTTCAGTTTCAGCCCAAATGTGATGCGGTAGATTGATTCTGTTCAAATATACGAGCAAAGAGTTAGTAAAACGTGGAATGTGCCAAGTTGCTACTCGCCATTCCATTGTACTCGCATAATATTGTGCCTTACCTCTGGTGTCCATTGGTCTCCATCTATTATAGTATAAACACGCACGGTAGTATCCAGACAAAGTAAAACGGTGCTCATCGCGAATACCCGTTAGAACCGCAATTGCTCTTAGCACTTGTTGTGCAGTCATAGGTCCGACTCCCGGTAATATTGGCAGTCCGGTCCGAACAAAACAAACAGGATCACACGGCACCACTAAGCCGTCTAACAAACACACACGAGGCGGGTCTGCGGCGGGCGTTGCAAATCTTGGCAAACCATTGGCGGCAGCCCAAAATACGCGAAGTAAACTTATATCAAAATCTTGTTCAAAAACGACAAGTTTCTCAGTCGTACAGAAATCCGCAACAGTATTAACCGCGTTAGTAACGTCAGCTGGAGCTCCGGCAAAGCTAACAGCCACACAGGAATCAACTGCAGGAGCAACAGGTTGCACAACAAGTCCCTGCTCTTCCATCCATGATAGATGGAAAAACATTAACCACAATTTGGCATACCAAGCCGTTGTGTCTGCGATATACAGGCCGTAAGACACACATTCGGCCAAAGCTAAAGATCCGACTTTGTCTAAGCTTAGCTTAGCTGAAATTAAATTTGATGCAGCTTTTAAGTCCACACTGTCAGCATTTATTTTAAACTCACGGATTGTAGCTGTTGTAGATGATTGTAGAAATTGAGGACTGTCATAGTGTATTGTAAAACGGTTTTCATCAGTCAAGGCTTTCGCAGAATGGCAAACCATTTGGGTCAGCGATAAAACATTGCCACTGCCTTGTTCTGTATACGTCCTGATGTGTGTGTTCCAGCAGAGGTTTCCAGGCTCCGCGGCAACTTGTCTCAATATAATTGGCATTTGGCCCGAAGCCTGAATAAAAGCCCGACACCAATTACTTTTGAAGTCAGGAGTAACCTGATAATCATAATTAAAGACTCCGCTCATGTAGAATGAGTCAGAGCCCCACTTCGTTAATCTTTCTTTCTTATTGATAAACTCAATTGAATCAGGAACAGCTTTGTTCACATTACTATTTGCATTTGGAGATGATCCAACTCTTGCATTCCTAGGATTAAGCAAATATGTGTTACGCATAGTAGTTAAAGGTAAGCTTACTGGACCTCTTTCTGTTAAACGAGGCGCAGTTTGTTGCTCTCGTAACCTGTTAGCTGTTGCCTCTGTACTCCGTGCTGGCACATATGCAGCTTGTGATTCTGTTTCTTTAATGTTTAGAGTAACTTCTCCAACAACATTCGCAGTGACAGCATATGTTTTACCAGAATTACCATCACCATGAGCCGGAGAAGTAATATCGCTTCGAAAATCAACCGGTGGTGAATCCGCTTCTAATTTTGGAACTAATAAATCAGCTATATATATCCTTGATTCCATATTAGACATCTAGAAATAAAGAAACTGATTTTAAAAACTATATATATATCATTTGATTTTGATTTGTAACCCTAACCCTTCTGTAAGATTATGTTAAATGATATAGCATATTTTAGCAATTAACTTAAATAATTCTAAAATAAAACACATAACCACGCTTTCAGAATAACGAATAAGCTCTTTAACTAGCCCATTTGCTCGACTTTAATCAGGTCGATCAAATACGGATCCAGTGATATTATATTTTTTATTGCGTCGATGAAGCGTCTGATACCTTCAAAGGCCGGATTAATTGTCTTGAATGCGTCTGGGGACTCCTGGGTGGACCATTCAAGCAGTTTGTGGTAAATATCAGATGTTTCCTCATTATGTATAGAAACAACTCGTGTGAGTTTCAGTTTGTGGTTAGGTTCGCATAGACATAGGTCCAAAGTGGATAACAAGCATAGTATCCTTCTAATGGCTTTCTTATGTTCTTTAGAATAGATGTCAGGTATGTTACTAGATTTGGCACGTGGTCTTATATAGAGGTTTACTAGTATCTGACAAGTTTTTCCATCTTGTACACGTATCATTTGATACGAATATTAGTCCGTTTCTGACGAAGAAATGAGGTGCGGTAGAAAGGATTTTTTAACAAGTGAAAATAAATTCAAATGTTGAATCAATTTTTATATGAATTGAAATGACTTGTAGTCATCCCATTTTTCTGAATATGGCTCAACTGAGCCGCATGTTTACTGTAGAAGAAGAACATCAGGATCGAATGTTGATAATTTGTTTGCGTATTTTAGAGATGCACAGTTCCAGGAAGAAACTTTCATCGTTTTAATGTGCGAAAATCTTTGGGTTGATGTGTTCTTCACCGTAGGTGTATGAGTCTCTTTTGAAAAAACGATGAAGTGGTATTTCATTAGATGAACTTATTCGTGCATTCTTCGCCTTTGGCGGACTTAATTTAATTTTAGTTGATGACTTTGGTAGCAGAGTTGTTCGATTTGTCTGTTGTTGGTGTGGAGACTTGGGATTTTATGGGTGGTCGCTTCTGTGATGTTAAAATATCGGACGTGGGTGTAAATGACTAATTGTGATATGCCAAAAAAGCAGGGCATATTTTATCATATGATATTTGTTTCCCAGACCCACAATATGCACACTTCTTTAATATTTTTGGACACTCGGTAGAATTGTGTTATTCAGCACAGTGGACACATTTGGTTACAAACCTACAGGTGCTCGACCAATATCTGCACTGCTGGCAATTGTAGCACTGTGGGTATATGTACACGCCAAACTCTGATTCTCTACTAATAAAATTTAATTCCATGTAGTCAAAGCAATTATGCTTTAAATTACATAGTATTTCCCTTGTGGCAACTGTCGCTGTAAGAAGAGCTATGTTGGTTGTTTGCCGTTACGATCTTTGAATATGGTATTTTTTACAATTAAATTTATTTTCGAACCTATCCCAATCCTCTATATCCATTTCGGGAAGAAAATTTTTTACAATGAAAGATGATTTTGGACTAATTTCTTTGCACGAGAGGATGGAGTCTTTAAGTCTCAAATTCCCTTCTATCTGAAGATTATAATATAAATAAACGCAAATTGTTCATTTTATAAAGTCCATTTTTTGCATCTAAAACGGTAAGTAAAACGATTAATATCAATTATTTTATATTTCTACATTTTCGACTTACAAAGGTATGATACCATATGAGATTCATGTAAAAGAATTTCTGTAACACGTTTAAGGTGTCGTCAATTAGTCTTTTGAGAATGAACAACTGAAAAGTAATTTATGTTTGTAAAATTATAAAATATCTATACCTGCGTTAGAATCAAAGAAATGTTTGCTATCGTTTAAAACCTCGATATTTGCTCATTTGAGCCCGGTTGTTATAGAATTTCATTGTAGATTTCATCGAAATTTGATCTTATTAAGAATCGCCCCTCGTTTAATAGCCAACGAACAACACCTGAAGTAGTGTCGTACAGTTTACTTACTTGCTCTACTAAATAAGAGGCTACTCATAGATCTTCGACTCCCCACCGTAGGTCAGTCACACAATTTGGTGCCTCAGAAATAGAGTGCTTTCCAAACGTCATTATCTTGTACCAAGAAGGCACATTCTGCACTATTATTTTATTGGAATCAGCCGCTGATTTATCAGAACAATCAGAGGGAGAGCTAACTGCTCTTTTCTGTTTGACCCTCTGAACCATTGAACAGAAACGGTAAAAAAAATTAATACTGGGATATGTTCCACAACACTAGATACTAATTAACATCTTTGTAACGGAAGATACAACTCCTTTGATTATATGGAGCTCAGCTTCATTGACAGTAATTCAGAACACGACTATTTAATCTATTTACAATTCTATAACAACCAACAGTGGGGGCATTGGTTAAGCATTTTCAAGTGTAAGAGCAAATGCGGCCACTGTTCTTTACCATATAGGTCAACAGAATGTCCCAAGAAGGACAAGAAACTTTCGAATTGTGCATTTTGCAAACATAAGGACATTGTGATAGAGTATTCATATGCGTATCCATCAGGATCCGCATATAAAGTAAAATTATAAAATATCGGATCAAGGAAAAAGTAATGACAGATAAGCATCAAGGAAAAATAAATGCCAAAACATTAATAAAAATTTTATTTAATATAATTATAAATAGAAAATCAAAACAAATTAATTTAAAATTTTATTAAACTAAAAATATTGTAAACTAAATTATATCTATGGCTCCAATTTCACATCAATTCATTTAAAAATTTATTTCTTAAAGTTGTTCTTATCCCTTTTCTCTTTTTAATTTCCAGCTTCATTTCATTATGAAGGCTTTCAATGTGCTGAGTATGCACCCCTGTATCCTGATCAAGAAAAGAATATTTATGACAAACATTGCCATGTGTAAATCATTTTTTTCTGCAGTTGTTTGCAGATGCTCGTCAGTAAGAATAAGTGATCCAGTTACAACATGCTCACTAATGATTCTTAAAATTGTTTCTTTCTTTTTATATTTCTTGTATCCAACAATTTCCTATGTGCCCATATTGTTTTATTTCTACAATACAAAATGCATCGATCTTATTAGTAGGCGACCTACGTCTGACTCTTGCATTTGTAGTTCAGTATGGTTTCATCACACTGAACAAACATCCACAACTGTCTTAAGAGAGAAAGAAAACTCATCGAAAAAAATCCTCGTCGTACTGAAAATCGTTCATGACGCTTAATACATTTATGTTTGTAACAAGTCTAGACTTGACCATCAGAAGAATTCTCGCATTTTTCCAATTTTGATTCAACCTTGCATCGATCGCAAATATAACTTGTTTTGAAAATATTATTATTGAATGTAATCTCTCTTATTTGCAAAATTATAATATTGTAGTTCTTTTAACATTTTTTGCTCAATGCAATTAATTAAAATATTAATAAATATGTGGTAATGAGTCAAAGTCAGGATCTGAGCGACGTCAATCGGTGTATTACAGAAAGCAACTGGAATAGGGAAACTTTTTTCCCAATTATAAATTGCAAGGCTGTAATCTTTAAAATACTTTCCAGCAAATCAATGTCTTAGAAAGGAACCGAGGAAAATTGTTAATTTAAAACGTCGCCAAAATATGTTTGTGTGAAATAATATCCATCTTAGAAAAAGAGACATTAAACAATTTCATGTATTCTTCTGCTAAGTCAGAAGTAGCAATTGATATCTTAATTTCTTCTTCGTAGTATTTTACACAATTGAAAATAATCATTTTATTATAAAGAGAGGCAAAACCTCAAAAAGTATTAAATATATTTTGTCTATTGATTGTAGAAGCTTGATAACAATTCGATTAGACAATTTATGGATTAATGCATGTTCCCAATCAGAAACAGTTAAAGCACTAGCCTTATTTCATGCATCAATTTGCTGAGAATTGAGCGAAAATTTACTAACATATGAAGTCACCGGCTTTGCACTTTTTTAACAAACGCGAACGTAATTTTTTGTCGCTAAAAAGCCGCTAAAAGTAAAAGAATAAATTAAAAATCTCACATGTTTTCAAAACGGCCGACAAATCCTGCTGTAAGTTAGAACTGTGCGAAAACAAATTACAAAGACGAACAAATCTTTAATTGAAAGTGATGTTGCCGTAGATTAAACGCAGATGGTACAATAACAAATGCAAACGTTTGCTAAAATTAACAAATCCACCACTTTTAGTGATGTTCCGGCAGAACGCAGAGTGTACAATGTTGACAACGAATGCACACGCTGGCAGATACTGCAAGACAAAATAACTACTACATGTTTTAACGACAACTTGTTTGTAGGACTACTTGTTTGAAAATTTTAAAGCGCCTACACAACACAGTTTTGCACATTCTTACAACTAACAGCGAAACATACTGTCAGTCAAACAACTGCTATGGTATACAAATCTGTACAATTAACGTATACTGCCACTAATCAGAGTTTACACAGATAAAAATGTGCACAAGTGAAAACGCTTATTTCGTGTCGGAGCATCAAAGCTCCTATGGAAATGTGCCTGTAATCAACGATTCTGCTGGAATTACAAATGGTAAAGGTAAAGTACCTTCTCCTACATCTTTCCCTTCGGACTTGCAGGTTAGTCAATTTAATAAGAACAATTTCAATTGTTACTGACTCGGGGGAGCTCCCCCCGATACCGAAACTAAAAAATTTAGCAATCATTAATTCAGTTATGCCAATTGAAAAGCATAAGCTTTTCAATGTTTTTTTTACGTAACTTCGTCCAGAACTACTCTTGAAGAGTAGTATTCAATTCGGTCCGATCATTCGTTAATCAACTAAAAGTCTCATTTTCGTCACATGAACTAATGGATGCTTATGAGTCATTTTTCAATAATAATCTGTCCCATCTGGACTCTCTAACGCTAAAGCCCCTACAGGCAACTGTTAAGATTTCTAATTACCCTCCTTATTTGGAGGAGGAAGATCTGGTTCTCTTACGGGACACGTTCAAGTTAAGTTCTGTCCGCGGATTGAAATCTAAAACAGGGGAATCCTTACCTGTTGCGTTCTGCGGTACGGACTTAAACAACGCTGATATTTTGTCACGGAATGCAGTCAACCCCTTTATGGGGTATAATCTCAGATTCAATTTGGTTAATCAAGATTGCTTCACATTTCCTCATTATAACTCCTGCCACTGCTGGGGGCACTGGGCCTCCTGTACGCGGGAGAAATCGTGCGAAGTATGCCGCAAATCATCCTGTATCGCTTTGTTAAAGGGGGAGAGGTGCGTAGCTCCCCCAGTTTGTACTAATTGTGGTGGGGACCACCCCGCGTGGTCACGTCGTTGTCGTATTTTTAGAGAATACAGAATGAAATATGCAGTCCCGGCTCCCCTAACTGGAAGAAGTTTTGCTGCTGTTGCCGCGCAGCCATCGGAAAGAATGTCCAACATGGATATTTTGCACTTGCTGGACAACAACGTGAAGAATACATTCTCTCAAATACAGCAGTGGCTAGCACCCCTCCTTGGGGTGTTCCTAAGTTCTCCCTCAGTTCCGTTGCAATCGAAGAAAGATTGTCCGAAATCAAAGAAAAGGGGTGGATCAGCAAGATCGGTTCCACCCCTCAAGGTTGGCAAGCTGATAAAAGAGAAAGGCGCCTCAAAGGGAAATGAAGATACTGCCCTGGGGGTTACGATTCTGGATGGGGCTAGTGGCGAGAGGGGCGACCTTCCCGCACCTAGCTCTGTCTAGGTTGACTTCCCCCGTCCAACTTGTCTAACACAATGGTGAGTAAGCCTGAGCCTTTTTCACTGAATATTCTTCAGTGGAATTCGGGAGGTGCTTCTGCCCTTAGACTTTTAGCTGGTAGAGATGCAGATGTTATAGTCCTTCAGGAGACGCGGTCTATCCGTATCCCCCAGGACATTACTCGATTTATCCCTCAGCATATATACACCCACTTCACTCCGTATATAACGCCTCCTCACTTCTCTTCATCTCAAGGTCTTTTAACCTTAGTTAAATGCTCCTTAAGATCTTCCCTCCTTCTTAACTATTCTTGTCCTGCCCTATCTTGTCTAGCTATATCATTTCGTAAGAACGGTAAATGTATCAGCATAGCCAATATTTATATGCGGCCAGGAGAAATTCACAAGAACCGTGACCTCCTGGATCGTTTATTAGGTAGCGGCTATGACATGTTACTTGGTGACTTCAACGACAGAACTGGTCGTTGGATTAATGCAGCAAACCGCAAAGCCAGGAACGAATATCTTATTCACAAACCACCATCCCCCACCTTTCATTGCTCAACAACTAATTCACTCCTCGACAAATTACTGCTTCATAAGAAGTGGTATTTAAAACACTTCTGTGCTGAGCAGTCGCGCCAACAACAGACCACCTCTCATGACCTAATTTGTTGGCGGTTAGAGGAAGATACGTTGCTGAGGAGAAGATTCCACTTTGATCCCGTCAGGGTGGCCTTCTTTCAGGCAGCTATCCAACTATTCCCCCGAATTGTGAATGAGAGTTTGACCAAATTTAATACTTACCTCTCTTCGAAAGCTACCGCGATACTATTGACTACCTATAAAGGTCGCATATACAATCCCACTCCAACAAAA
Source organism: Pomphorhynchus laevis (assembly GCA_012934845.2). Classification (NCBI taxonomy): domain Eukaryota; kingdom Metazoa; phylum Acanthocephala; class Palaeacanthocephala; order Echinorhynchida; family Pomphorhynchidae; genus Pomphorhynchus; species Pomphorhynchus laevis. Next base: position 4,938 of record WNNJ02001609.1, on the reverse strand, counting down.
CTCAAGGTCCTAGCTAAAATGCTACGTCTTCCTACTCTCTCTGTTTCCGCCAGACAAGCCCTCTCGAGTGAATACTGGAGCACTAGATATAGGTTCTAGTTGAGTAGGGATAAGGCAAGCATTTCTCGCCTTAGCCCTTCTCATTCTTCCTTCTGGAAGATACTCAAGAAGGAGAAGTTTGTCTGTTGGAAGGATATGGCATTAGGTTGGATTGGTAGAATAGGCCTTGATAAAGTTTTGGAGGAGGCACTATCCCTTCACAATTATGGAGCCACTCATTTACCCCAACCAATCCCGCCTTGGTGTGACTTCAGGAGTAGGGACTTATCTGTTACAGATATCCTTAACTCATGGAGGCCACTCCCGGGTACCTCCAGAACCCATGCGCCACTCTCCACTCGTGCCTGTCAGCTTTTGACAGGCAGTCAAAGAAAGGAAGTCGCCATAACAATGCTATTAGCCTCCCCTTCCGACATTGCTAACATAAATATTAGCCGTCGAGTATTTTTACCTAAAAAGAAGTCGATTACATGTCCCAAAGATCTGCGGCCTATTTAAATTCAAAACTCCCTTATCTCCATTTACGAAAAAGCGCTTGCGCGTAAAATCCGTGACCATCTAAATAGGCGAAATTTAATCCCACCAGGTTTTCATGGGTACGTAAAAGATCGCTCGGTCCATTCAGCAATAGGTGAAGTGCAACAGTTTTGTCAGGATAACAGTCATCAGCTTGCTGTTGCTGTCTTTCTTGATTTTTCGGCTGCATTTGACCGCATTTCCATTCCTTTTGTTACCACTTCTCTCAGGTCCCTCGGGTTGCCTGCGAGAATTGTTAACAGGGTGGAAATATTGCTGTACTCCATGCGATTCTTCTATGAAGACGACCCTGATGCACGTCAGTTCTATCCTATTACGGGTGTGCCTCAAGGCTCCCCACTTTCTCCAATCTTGTATCTTGCTGCCTCCATTGAACTACACAAAAAATTCAAACGCGATCAACATATTGTGGTATATGCTGATGATACCACAGCCCTGTTCTCTGGACGCAGGTGCAAAGATGTAGTCTCTGACATCAGCCATTTCGTTACAAGATTAAAAGATCAGCTGCCCATTTCCAATCTTGTTTTAAACTCCTCCGAATCGCAGGTGGTTGTCTTTAATTGCGCCCCTGTGACAAAGAAAAAACTCAAGAGATTAGCACTCTAATCTCTATCTTCCATCCTGACTAATCAACCACTCCCTACCTTCACAAATCGAGTAAAATACCTGGGATTCACCATTACGGTGAGCTGGTCAGCGAAAGCTGACCTGGATAGACTAAAACGTATCCTGAAGAGAGCTAGATGGGCCTTGAAACGGGCCCAACATCTGTCATTGAAAGAGAAATCCCAAGTGCGCCTCTGGGGTACTTGCGCTATCTCGGGATTAGTTTTCTTTTCAAGAAAACGTCCCCCAGAACAAAAACTAAGGTTTCTCAAGCTCCTCGTCTCGCGTTTACCCAGCATAGTCCGCACCGACTGAACTCTTCGGTGGGTGAAAGACCCCGAGTGTTTCAGTCGCAAGGCGGCGTGTTGGATTGGTTGGGGGCTCAGATCTCCATGGATTTGAGGCTATAATTCTGAAGAAAACGGGCTTGCATGTGAAGACTGTCAATTATCTATGAAGAAGATTTAGACTGTGACTGTATCATTGTATTTATTCTATATATTTATCCTGCATGTTATTTATTATTAATAATAAAATCTATTATTGCCTATTACTTGTCGTTATTCTCCAGTGTTGCAGCTTCAATCCTGATTCGTAAATATACCTTGTGCTTTCTCCTGAGCATTCAAGAACAATTAAAGGTAATTGAAATGATCTTGTATTAAAGCAAATAGAACAGATAACCGCATAGGAGATAGCGGTACAATAGATGAGAAGATTAAAGGCTGCAAAAAGTGTAAGTACATATTGTGATTATTAAAAAACTTTAGATGAACACAATATATTGGTTATCTAATAAAACAAACTGAGGCGTACAAACTGTTAACATACTGATCCTATACAAACATTATTTTAGTATCATGGAGTAACCAACTGTTTTGGTCAGATCTATGATAGTGATCAGTTTTCCCACAAACAAAAAACAAATCTAAAATACAATACTAGTATTGTATTTTTACCTATCATGGAACAAAAGGAAAAAATGCTTTCTCTAACACAGAATGCAAAAATTATTTAAATCACATAAAAACTATCATTGTAATCTGTAAGGATATTAGCCCAAAGTTCGGATTGATAGTTAAGAATCTACCACCAGACAAGAATAGGGAAGATTGGAACAAAATTTCACTGAAAGATTATAACCATCTTCATAGACAGAAATGGTTAAAAAACCAACACTACACTGACAGACACAATGAGAAAATCGATTACTGGTTGTTTGACTTCATTTATCCTCAGTCGGAAACCATAGGCCATTTGTACATTGTGACGCCAACGATAGGTTGTCATTGAACCTGGCCAAAGTCTTCAACAATACACATACATTGGTCTGATTTGATTAAGATCTGCAATATCATTAGGTGTCAAATCTTTCGCTTCAGTTCTACGTATTTATACATGTCATTGAAGTACTCGGTCTTTCTCTTGATGAAGTGTATTCACCACCATCTGTATATAATCCACTTTAATATGTACTTCATCTGTAAATCGCTTCTGATCATACACATCGGTACCCTGCAACAGCCACCATTCTGTCTATCCACCGGCTCTTAAACGTGGCAAGATCTAATCTTTGAAATTTATATTTAATATGGGACATAATATGCCCCATACGCTAGGCCATTTAAGAAGTAGGTACGAAAGGCTTTGAGGGTTACTCAAATATGGCATCCGATTGGGATAAACCTGTGCTAACGTTGGCGAATTACGATAGGCATTACCTGATGCCCTCATGTTCCAACTCATGTTGTACCACGTATCGAATTGAAATATCAGTCCAGTCAACTCAGCTACAGCCCATACCGAAAAGGCATATATTGGAGCTGTATCTAGATCTGGATTAACGCAAAATAAATCATTTATTACTTGACCATCAATAAGAAAATCAAATCTTTTGCCTAACCAATCTTGTAAAATAGTTCCGGTCAAGTTCCACGTGTCGAAAAATATCGAAATTTAAATTTTATTTTTTATTTTTTATTTTATTTTATTTTTTAACTTGATTTAAATTTTAGAAAATCTAAAAACAATTATTAATTTTATTATTTAATTATAAAATTTTGATTTAGCATTATTATGTTTTGTTTATTTTATAATTATATAACAATACGTAGACTCAGTTAGCTGATTTAATTCCTACTGATAAAATTCTAGCTGTGATTATATCCGTAGTAAATATGTCATAAATCATTTAATGTAGTCAAAGATATTATTTTTGTTCGTAATTTTATAACGGTATATATGACAACATCTAAAATGTACATCGCTTTACTGATGACGAAATATCGAAGCAAAAAAATGTTAAATTTTTACATTGCATCCTTCAAATAAACCTTAACTGAACCGCTGAACATTGCTTCGATGTGTGTATCGTGATATATTTCGTAATAAATAAAATATAACAAATGAGTACTGGTATTTTAAGGTGTAGCCTAACAACTTTATAAAGCTGCTGCATTTTTGTTATTTTTAATGTTTGTTTAAATGTTGAATACATATTGACCTATGCGCAAATACACTTTGTGCTTTTATTTCTAGTATAATATGAACAAAATTTAATGTAGAATGATATTATGCCATAAAACGTTTTTGCTGTCCAGATATATCCATCGCCCAGTAATAGAGTGTATCTTCAACTGTTTAGATGAAATATGACTAACCATATTTTCTTTAGTAGTCTTTTTCCGGTTATTACGTCTACCTATGACATACTGCGAATAGGGGATTACACATATTGAGTTTATGCTTTTACATTATACATATTTAAATACACAATTTGTATACATGATAAGTTCCGCTGACATGGTGAAATGGAAAATAAAGCTGTCTATGAGTCTTTTTATTCAATAGTAGAGATTAACAAACAAACGCTATGTTTGTTTAAGTTTAATTCAAAATTATCACATAATATAAAAATGGTATAGCGTTACAGTTTTGATTATCGTCGATAATATTCAAAACTTTAATGTTCGTAAATAAACAATTTGTTGTTTTTTACGCTTTTACTGTAAAAAACTGTTTATTTTTTAATTTGATTATCATGTTGTTCGTAATGCCAAATTCATACAAATAATGTTAATAACAAAGAAATTGTTTATTTACATTAATTTCAAGACATCAACATCGATACTTGAAAACACCTTTCGCATTTTTAAAAAGAAAATATGTAAGAGCATCATTTGATATTAGACTAGAAAATTAGAATATGATAGTTTATTAAATACAATTTAAAATATATAAAATGCAAATATTTGTAAAATCTGGATATAAATGAAGTATCGTATTGACAACTTTAAAATTAGTGTAATTATATTGTTAACTTGTAAAAGCAAAAGCAAATGTACATAACATCAATTATACACATAAATAAAAGGTGTGTTATAAAATGAATAAAAATGAAGTGTAGTAAATCCAAGTAGTCTACTTGAATATAAACGAATTGAGTAAATTTTGTAAAATGAACGAAAGAAAATGCAATACAAAATAGAGCATAGTCCAATAAAAAAGCCATCAACACCCAGTATTCCCAGAAAATATTATTTATATAGCAAAAAAGCGTACAAGTTTTGGATGAATAACAATTGTTGTTGAAAAGAGAAAAAAAATAATAAAGAATATCAGTAGCCAATCAGATTGAGAACTTCGTTTCTGTTTGACGAAATTGATTGTTCCATTTGATTGAATTTTCATTTCATAGTTGCATTTCTCAAGTTTCGTTCCCAGAGTAGGTTT